>OW052220.1:89431533-89714436 GCA_932526605.1 Nephrotoma flavescens | reverse complement strand
ACGATGTTCATACAGGTGCCCAAAAATAATACAACGCCCATACAAACTCATATTAATAAAATGGTAAAAGAATGGCATGATTCTGGAAATATTGATATGTATATACAAAGAGAAAACAACGAACTATAATTCTATAATTCCAAAATTATATGGTTTACCAAAGGTTCACAAACCAAATTTGCCATATCGACCTATTTTAATTTCTATAGAGGGGCCTACATATACATTATCACCTTATTTAGAAAGTATTTTGAAACATAGTGTCGGGAAAACATATTCGTATATCCAAAATTCAGAAGATTTTAAACAAAAAATTAATAACATTGTAATTCCACCAAATTTTCTTTTCACTTCTCTTGACGTAGTGTCATTATTCACAAATGTGGATAACAAAATTGTAAAAAATATTATAAACAACATTTGGAGAAATTAGGGAGTGCATTACCGTTTACCGATTTACCGTATTTACCGTATAAAATAAGTTTCCGATTTATCGGTAAATTTTTACAAATTTACCGATTTTTCGGTAAAAATATATTTATAATTAATAGGACACATTTCATTGAAAATAATTAAGAGCATATTTTAATCGAACGAAGAATTTATATAAGGTATAGAATTCCCTCAGTGATTATCATGTAGAAGAATGTAGGTGTACTGAGGATTTATGTAATGAATTTTATTTTATGAAATGAAATGAACTTATACAGGGTGTTTCGCGCGTGAATCAATAGTTATTTTGGCAGATTGGGGGTTGAGGGTTATTTGGAAGCTTTTATTTCATTAAACTGATGTTCTAAGTGGCACAGTAACTGAGATATAATAATTTGAAGTTTATTTTTAAATTACCCAAGATCTCGTTTTTAAATGGTTATAATTTTTTGTTTGTAGTCGTAAAGGCACGGAATAAGTTTTATTGTATTCTGCAATGTGATTTTATTCTAAACCAATCATTATTTAATATAATTGGTTTTAGCGAAATGACTTCTGGGCTTCCAAATCCTAAAAAATATGTAGATTTATGGAAAACGTCACCTTCTAAATTAATTTAAAAACAAAACGAATGGTTATTTTGAAATCAGTTTTGCTTTAAGAAATTCTGTAGTTGATGCCCTTTCCAATGGTATACTGACATGTCATAGAAATCACTCATTTTGTGGAAAAAATAGGAGATACTACTTTGCCAGAGTTATTTCTGCCAGGGTTAAGAAAAAGTTAAAAATGTCAGGGTTAAGAAATGTAGGAAATGTCTACCGGAAGTGTCGTGTGTTTCACTTTTTTTGTTAAATTGTTAATTGTTCAGCTCTCGAAAAGGTGATAATGCTAGACGGCTGGAGTTTTGAGGATTTATACTGCATACAGATGTTGAGGATGATAGCTTTTTGAAAAGGATTTTGTGGACAAATGAGTCTAACTTCAGTCATGAGGGAATTGTAAATTTACACAATCTGCTTCATTGGGACAGAAAAGGCCAAATACACACAAGGAATGACAGGATTCTTTCCAACGGAAATTCAGCGTTAATGTTTGGGCTGATGTAATTGGTCGAAACCTTATCGGCCCATATTATGTGCCAGAACGGCTTTCTGGAAATATTTATCTCGAATTTGTTCAGAATGGGCTACCTGAGCTGATTTTACCAGTTTTAGAAGATATCCTGATTGTTTTTGAAAATGACGGTTATCCGGCACATAACCAACGAACGGCAAGAGAATACTTAGATGATTCATTCTGAAAGATCGGTAGACCTCACTCCCCTGGATTTCTATGTCTGGGGACTTCCTAAAGAGTTTGTGCACGCAACAGAGGTGCCCACAAGAGAAATTATAATTAAAAGGATAAGTGCCGCATAAAAAAAATTAAAAGTTAAATGGAACTTCGCACAACAACCGTGGAGATTAAAAGAAAGATGACGTACATGTATACGGAATGGAGGAGGTCATTTTGAACAAAATCTAATAAATGAAGTTGATTACAAATTTAAAATAACTTAAATGGTATTTTCTTTTAACCCTGGCAGAAATAACTCTGACAAAATAATATCTCGTATTTTGACCACGAAATAAGTGATTTCTATGACATGACAGTACTTATATGCCTTTGGAAAGGGCATAAACTAGAGAATTTTTTAAAACGAAGCTAATTTCAAAATAACCATTCGTTTTCTTTTTAAATTAATTTATATGGTGACATTTTTCGTACTTCTATAATTTTTTTTAGGAATTGGAAGCCCATAAGTCATTTTTCTTAAACCAATTGTATTAAATAATGATTCTGTAACCATTTAAAGACGAGACTTTGGGAAATTTAAAAAAAACTTAAAATTATTATATCTCAGTTACAGTGCCACTTAAGAAATCAATTCCGTGGGATGAAAGCAACCCCCAATCTGCCAAAAAATTTGTCGGTCCACGCCCCAAACACCCTGATATAAAGAATTATTTATTTATGTGATGAATTTATTTATATTTTAATTAGAAACTATAACATTAATTTTTTCAAGCACTGGTTTAATAATTTTTCACTGGTTTAATACCTAAGGCATAGTCTGTTTCAAATTACTATTTATATTGAATTTACCGGTAAATTTTCGATAAATTATCGACCTGTTACAAAATTTACCGTTTACCGGCAAATTGAAAAATCGGTAAATTTGCACTCCCTAGGAGAAATAGAAAGCAAAATTTAAAACGAAAATCAACAAAATTACAATTTTTAACCGCTTTAGATATTGTTTTATATACATAATTCAGAATTTTAATTTGATAATAAAGTTTTTAGGCAAATTTTTGTTTCACCAATGGGTTTCCCAATAAGCCCCATAATTGCAAACTTAGTAAAGTAATAAGAATTAAATTTACTCTAGAAAAAGAATCAGAGAACAAAATTTCATTTTTAGTTATTCTTTTGATACATGGACCTGATGGACAAATTTATTTTGATTGGTACCACAAAAATACTTGGTCTGGCCGCTATCTAAATTGTATGTCATGGCTTTCCATCTCGTACAAAACTAACACCGTAAAAATTCTAGGTCAAAAAATTTTAAAACTCTCGGACAGTAAATTTCATCAGAAAAATTTTAAAATATTAAATGATACTTTACTTCAAAATTATTATCCCAAAAGACTAATAGATAATATTGTTTATAAAAAAATTTATTTTAGTATAAATTCCAACTCTCGGCCGCAAAATGAAGCTTCAAATTATTTGTTAATTCCGTACATTAATAATTTATTCGAAACAATAAAACATTTATTCAAAATTTATAATTTCAAAGTTATTGGACGTTCAGCGACAAATTTAAACAGTAATATTTTTTCGAAACTAAAAGATTTGGTTCCTTTAAAGCATCAATCCAATGTTGTTTATCAAGTTTGTTGCGATTGTAACGCAACTTATGTTGGCTAAACCAAACGAATGATGCAAAAGAGGTTGTACCAACATAAAAATGTAAATAATCTTGGCCAAAATTGCAGTGCACTGACACAACATTTAAGATATAACAATCATACAATTACATTACATAATGTCAAAATTCTCAAAAAATAAAAAAATTTAAAAAAGATTAATTCCAGAAATGTTAAATACCAAAAGTAGTACTTATTCGATTAGTATCGTAAGTGATTGTGCTTATATATTGGTAATACTTATAATTTATTTGTCTAATTATTGTTGTTTTTTGTCTTAATTATACATGAAATTTAAATTTATTTGTACAACGTTTTGTCACAGAGCCCGTCTATGTAGCGCGCTTCAAAAATTGATTTTCAGATCTATTTTTTGAAAGTGGCTGAGATAGCCGTTTTTCTATGTAAACCTCGTGTTTTAGAATTTGTTATACCGGCTTTTTGTTTTTATAAAAATATTTTTTGTTTCGTTTAATATTGCTTTTGAAAATGACACCGAATGGGTGTCGAAAGCTCAAGCAAAAATAAATTATTTTTGTAATATCAGAGTTAATCATCATTAAAAAACTAAAATATTTAATATAACAACTCAATATAATAGTATTAACTAATTTTTGGAGCAGTTTTGAATTTTTCTCCACAATGAGTATTGTTGCAGCTTCACATTGTGGTGTATTTCGAATCATTTTGATTACAATACCAGTATTCAATATTTTATTTACATCATATGATTGTTTTACACGCCTGATTTAGTAACGTCAATTTTCAAAAACGCAGTCCATTAGATAGAATTTGCTAGCGTGACTGTTTTCAACTTTCTCCCGTTTAATGATATTAACCGCGTCTTGAATTTGCAGTTCTTTCATTTTGTGGTCTTCTATTATATCTTCCTTCTTGCAGGTGGGATGAAGACCTCTGGCCATAACTTTAATTTTTGTGTTAGGTATACCACACTCTACCTCAGGTATACGACTCTTATCCATTTTCAGTGATATTTGTGGCTAAAGCTATGCATCGGGATCTCTTGTGTTTGTATTCTTCCAAACATTATTGTATAGTGCCGCAAACTCTATAATGCCTATCACATTAATTGGCGGTGGTGCCTTAGTTTTCATTGCAATCTTGTGTTGTTCTTGTTGCTGGTGATGTTGAGGTACAGACACTGGTTGGGTAGCTGCTCCCCAACTTCTGGCGAGAATCTTTTTCGTCCTTTTTTCCTGGTCTGTTCTTTTGTTTGTGTATCTAATCAGCTTCTCTTGTAGGCTCCTCATCATCTGTATGGAACTCTACGTTAGTGCAGGCAAGTGTGTTGATTTAGTTATAGCTAAGAACATCCTCATTTTCTTTCTTCAACCTAGCAATTTAATCGCTTAAGTTGTGATGGCACTTTTTCTATTTCACTCTGTCTTCTGCGTAGTTTCACATTTTCGATTTCCAGCTGAGGCGCGAATTGTTGTGTTTGTCTAGGTGGCGTTCTAGATTTTTGTGAACTTTGACCGAAAGGACATTGGAATAGCTGGCTCACCCTAGAACCCTTTGAGCAAATATAGGTCTACCTATGTATGTACTTGTATTTTATAATACAAGTTTTATAATACAAGTACGTATATTAGTACATTAAAATAAGGAATGGCGTTTGTTATAAGTTGGCCGTATGACAATGACAATGCACCAGCATGACCCGTATTAATTTTAATACTTAATACCAAGTTAAATTGTTGATGAATTCGGAATAAACTAAATTGATGCGTTTGGCTATTAAGCATTAGGGTCCACTATACATTACAAGTTCAACCTCAGTTTCCTGTATACCTCAAGCACAATCAGATTACGATACGATGCCCTAGGCCTACAAATCTATACTGTTGCTTCGTGCGCAAAACTAGGAATCTTAATACAAAAAGTAGGTTGTGCAATAAATAAATAGAGACGCCATGAACATTTTTACTTCAGCTTGAGCCACCCATATCGATAGTGTGATAGTTCATATTTCAAGCGGTCTTCGTTCTTGAAGATAAAGCACATCGCTATCACGTTCAATTCATCAAACTTAACTTGTTCATGACGAGTGAAAAATATAGTCAAAAGTACTGTTCCACAATGTTTCTCTTTCGAATAACAAGAGTGCTGAATTAGGGAATTCATCGTAAGATGGATCCTAAATTTCAATTCAATTCTCATTATTATAATATTATTTTAATTTACATTTACTTGGTTTATTAATTAATTGGTTCAGCAAGTTTATGCTTTTCAAATTTATTTTCTTATGATTTTATATTTTTTTTTTAATTTCATTAAGAATTTTGTTCTTAAATTATTGTATATATTAGTTACATATTTTATTTATTTAATTTTGGAAAAAAATTGGCACTAGAAACTATATCCTAAATAAACTAAAACTAAAACTATGACTAAAAAAAATTAAAACTTAAATAAACTAATTATAAAATAGATTTATGTTTGGAATACACAATGCACTTATACCAAAAGATTATTAATTAACTCATTAGGAATTATAGATAAGTTATTTTTAAATTTATCTCGTATTTTGGTTATTTGATCTTTAACTAGCGAAATATTAGATATTAAATGTAATCGTCTTGTAGAAAAAAAATTTTGATTTTGCGTATATCATCTTAAGGAATTTATTTTGAGCTATTTGAATTTTTTTAATGTGACTGTTTGCAGTTTCAAACCATACAGGCGATGCATAAAGTAAGACACTTTTTATACAGAGAAGATATATGAGACGTTTATTTAAAATGGTTAGTTTCGATTTGCGATGGATGAGACTATATAATAATTTAGTAATTTTGTTACATCTTTCTATTGAATAGTTGATATGATCTTTGTATGTTACTCTTTTATCTATGATCATGCCCAGATATTTTGCAGTGTTTGACCACTTAACTGATAAACCGTCAATCTGCAGAGAGTTGGTGGTTGGCAAATTACGTAAGGCTGAGTGAAGAAGATTGCTTGCGTTTTTTGTGGATTAATTTTTATGCCCCATTTATTAAAGTATAGAGTTAATTTGTCAATAGTCGTTTGCAGATTATTCATTATTGTATTTATGTTAGTGGAAGTCGAATAGATCGCCGTGTCATCCGCATGTTGCGCGAAGTGTACGTCATTTGTAAAATGATGTTTAATATCAGATGTGAATAAATTATATAAAAATGGCGAAAGTACTGCCCCTTGCGGTACACCCATCATTAAAGGTTGATTTAAAGATTTTACATTATTGACTGTGACATTGAAATATCGTTCATTGAGAAAAGATTTAATTATTCCAGTTAAATATGGGGGAAAATTATATTTTATCATTTTATATAGCAATCCATTATGCCACACTTTATCAAAAGCTTTCTAAATATCAAATAAAACAAGAGCAGTTGATTTTTTATGTTTAGTTGTTCTTTGACGAAGTTGCATATTCTGAACAACTGATGGTTTGTGCAATGCCCCTGTCGAAACCCGAATTGTTCAGTTGGTATAATAGAGTAGCTGTCGCTAAAGTGTGTAAGGCGGCTTAATATAGTTTTCTCAAAGATTTTACATAGTCCATTTAGAAGACTAATAGGTCGGTAATTTTCTACATTTCTTTTGTCTTTATCAGGTTTTGGTATTGGAAGAATTGTAGCTATTTTCCAAATTTTTGGAAAGTAACCAATTCTAAGGCATGAATTAAATAAGTAAGTTAGATAAATTACTCCTTTGCGGGGGAGCATTTTGATCAAATGATTTGATATTCCGTCTAATCCAGGCGATTTAGTTTTCTTGAGTGAGTTAATCAGTAACGATATTTCTTTGGGTTTAACAATTTCTAAACCGGATAATGAAAACTCAGATAAGTGATTTATTCCAGTTGTATTGTCAACGGTATTGTTGATACTGGCAGCAAAGTTTGGATTAATATATTCATTGTCAAGGTGAATTTGAGCAAAATGTTCTGCAAATGCATTTGATTTTTCTGTGTCAGTAAGTAACGTAATAGGATTGTTTTGGGAATCAACGCATTGCAACGCAGGTATTTTCTGTTTTCTTTTATTTAATAATTTTGTTAGTCGAAATAATCTTTTCCTGTGCGATTCATTAGCTGATATGTTAGAAATGAGCTTCGAAAATCTCTCATTCCTTAGTTTATTTAACTCATAAGTAATTGTTCTCATATGTTGATTAACAATATTTTTAATTCTTGGATCTCTTGTTCGTTGCCAATGCCTTCTTAATGAGTTTTTAGTTTTTATGATTTGTTTTAATGTATCTGGTATAATTAATATGTTATTATTTATTAGAGGTCTCTGCATTTTAGGTATAGCTATGATTGCACTTTCTTTTATAATATTATTGAGGTTAACCAATGAAGTATCAATGTCCTCTATAGTTATATCTGGTTTGTTAAGGTTATTATTGGAGGTTTAGTCAATTGTACTATTGATTATGTGTCTGTAAGTTGACCAATCAGCATTTTTAAAGTCTAGCGATTGGTATGTTTCATTTTTAGATTGAATTTGTAAATTAACTTTGAATGTTACTGGCAGATGATCATAGTTAAGTTTGTTTAGAGTTTGTATGTCAGAGACAAGTTCAGTATGATTAGACAAAAGAATGTCAAGGGTTGATGGATGGATAAACTTTTTCGAATAATGAGTTGGCTCGGACGGGTAAAGAATATCAAAATTTTTAATTAAAGATTCGTCTTGGAGTATTTTTCCAGTCCGGTTCCCCCTAAAACAGTTCCAGTTTTGATTTTTCGCGTTCAAGTCGCACCCTATGAAATAGGGATTCAATATATTAGTTAGTTTTTGTAAATCCTTTTTAAAAAGATCAAGCTTTGTTTTATCATTCGATCCCGGGAAGTATGCTGAAATGAAGGTAATGTTCAAATTTAATGTAGCCTAACAAGTTACGCAAGTTGCGTAATTTCACAACTTCGGCCTTCCACCATTTGCACTTTTTCGATCTACAAATTTGCTTAACTGCTGTAACACGAGTACAGCCTTTTTAGCATTACTTTAACAGAGTAAAATCACCAGAAATCATCATAACTTCCGTTCTTAAGGCAATTAAGACATTCTGTTAAGTGATCTGAACTTGTCGAAGCGTCCTTTACAACTTTCATGATCTGGTGGTTGAATTTAATTCTAGACACATTTTGAATCAAAATTGGATTGGGAACCTACTATTATTTTTATAGGCATTATTTATATTTAAAGATTTTGCAATAAACAATAAAACCAAAGAATAAATAATAAATATTGTATGTTGTTTTATCAATATCTAATGATTCTTAATAAACACATATCAAATAAATGCATTTTGTATTTAAATTAAAACTAGAATACATATATGGCTGAAACAATGGATAGATTCACTTCCTGCATGTAATATTTGTAATCTCATTATATTTGTGTAAATGTGCTTGATTGAAATTTAAGTATTTATATATTCTGATCACATGAGATTATTTTAATAAAATTTACTAAATGAATATTAGTATTCACTTCGTGCATGTAATAAACTGTTTTTCTAATTTGCAGTCAACGGGCAGTATATTCCTTAAACTATTGATCCATTTCAGTTTAGCTAAATAATTAAATGCATTTTGTATTCGCATGTAATAATTGTAATATAATTTTATCTTTGTAAATATTATTATTATTGCTTGAGTTAAATTTAAGTATATATTTATATATATTCTGTTTAAATGTGGTTATTTTAATAAAATTTACTAAATAAATATTAATATTCACTTCCTGCATGTAATAATCTGTTTTTCTAATTTGCAGTATATGAGTAAATGTTCAGTATATTTCGTGAACTATTGATCCATTTGAGTTAAGCTATGATATAAATACATTTTGTATTAAATTAAAATTACAAAACATATATGACTGAAACAATGGATGGCTTTTTGCTTGTAATAATTGTAATCTAATTTTATTTGTGTAAATATTATTATTATTGCTTGAGTGAAATTTAAATATAAATATGTTCTGATTACATGTGGCTGTTTTAATAAAACTTATTAAATTAATATTAATATTAATATTCACTTCCTGCATGTAATAATATGTTTTTCTAATTTGCAGTTTATGAGTTTTTGTGCAGTATATTGCGTGAACTATTGATTTATTTTAGTTCAACTATCAAATAAATGCATTTTGTATTAAATTAAAACTAGAAAAAAAATATTTATGGCAGGGATGGCAGTGACTTGGTCTTTTACATTATTTAAATTTAAACCATTATTATTCAAATTATTTTCTACAAATAAATGAAATAAATAAAGACTGAAGGATGGTTTGCTCTTTTATTCTTTAATGCCTCTATTTGATTTCTGGATTGGATTAATTTTATATGATATAATATGTCGTCGGCTCAGGATTATAGTACGCTAAGCGCCAATAAAGTCATTTTCAGAAAAACATAAATTAATGTTTGATAACTCACAACTTCTTTATTTGTAAGGCTTTAATAATCAGTATTTTATTTCTAATATTCCTTGACTATTTCGCCACAATAATACCGCATTATCTTTTTAATTCACCAACATCATTTAGCTTAAATGATAATTATAAAATAAATTTCAAAATTTAAATTGGAATTGGCAGTTAGCGGTATTACTAATGCCCGGTAGCACGAAAGAGTAATTAGCAGCCGGTTATACCTGCGCTAACTAGACCTTTTCTATGAAAATTTGTTTCGCAGAAGGACAGGACTCATTTCAATTTTGCAATAAAACTAATTTTAACTTAGGCTGCGGGCCAATAGTCGGGTAAAAGTCAATTGTAAGTAAATGTTTCGGTAAATTCACTTATTTTTCAAAAAACCTATGGCAAACTGATCGAAAAATCGGTTCTAAATCCAATTTCTACCAAAGTAAGCGATTTACCCGAATATTGGCCCGCAACCTAAGAAATATTTAACGTTTAGTAAAAAATTATTTATCAAAATTGACCTTTTAAATATTTATACGGTTTTCTTTTTTAATTTATACAGTTTTCACGTAAACCATTTAACTGGCGCACGACGGCCAGGCCACTGGCTATTTTGATGTGCAACCGGCTATTAATCGCATAAATTTGAATAAATAGAAAATGAAAACTCATTATTCAATTAAAGCAGAAAAGTAATTAATTTTTTATTTAAGAAAACTGAAAATGAACAAAAAAAAATATTAAAATTTCATTATGAGTATAAATAATAGGGCCCCTTAATTCCATCCAATGCTAATAGCTCGTGCTTTATTGTATTATAAAATTATTGCTCATTTCTGGGCATAAATTTCAAAAGACTTATCAGATCCTTTCGCTTCTCTTCATTTAACCTGACATTGCCCTTTGGCATAACGTAACGTCAAAACTAATTTCAGTTGGAACATTTTCGTTGCTTTTCCGTGTTCTTTTAGCACTCGTTGGCTTGCTTATGGACTCGACGGTAAAATCATCATTATATGATCGTTTAAATGCAATATTCTTAACATTAAGCGATGTGTTTTATTTTCGTGTATGGAATGCAGGAAAAGTAAAATTTTTGTGCAGCTAGGCTATAGTTCCAGAAATCGGAATTCTTCATCTGCATTACTCTAAGAGCTACCTTCGGAAATTTAGCATTTGATAATAACCGGATTAATCCAATTGGACTATCTCTCCAACGTGCTATGTACGGCATCCACTTCTTGTAATAGCGAGTGCCCAGGCTCAGAATACTTCTGTTCTATGGCCACAACAGATTTACTTTCGATAAGAAATTTCAGTAAGCATAGTGACAAGATATAGTTGCGATTCTGTGCCACGCAAGAATCGCTCCAAATAATAATTTTTTTGGTTTGTGGAAAATCAGTAACAACTCTTTGTAAAATTTTCGCGTATGCACTAGCAAGTTCATTGGCTCCTCTCCCTTGAGTCGTTTCGTTCCAAATACTGCAGTATGTGGTTTTATTGTCTTTGCAATATCCGGTTAAGTTGAAGCATAGTAACTTCCGTTTATAATAAAAGCAGTTCACGTTAGCTTTAGGCAAGGCAAACACATTTTGTAAATCGATGACTAAAACTCTAGTGTTTGCCTCATTATTTGTTTTGTATAAATTCTTTTCTTCTCTAGCACGTAATATATTTTGGACATGCTCCTTAAATTCGATTTCTTCTTCCGAACTTATGATGACTCTATGTTGCTCCTTTGTCTTATGCTCCTCACATTTGTTGCATAGATCCTATTTGGGAACAAAGAAAGCTAAATGAAACCGCTTATCAAAAATATCTTTGTAAGCCCAATATTTTACTGGGTCATCGTATTCACTGCAATATAGGTCATACATTTTTCGTAAACTTAGATTTGGCTGAAAATACTTTTTATTGGAGGTAGATCGACAATAGTGAGATTCTATTGTAGCGAAACTATTGATATGGCTTACAACGCAGTTTATTTGGGCATCTGGTAGTTTATATTTTGTGTGACTTCCCTTTGCAGGTGACTTTGACGTTGTGGTTTTATCATCAACCAAATTTTCAAAATAATAGTGAATCCGTGTTCTATTAATGTCCAATAAAAACACTTGACATACTTTTTTTGTTTTCCGGATTTTAAAAAATGATAATGGTAGGTGCGCTTTCTGCGGGAGCTTAAATTTTTAGTTCGTTTCCGCTCTATGGAAGTTCTATAAACCATCTTGCCGAAAAATTCGCCTTTAGATTTGGAATTTAATCTCCAGAAGCTCTCAAAAATATTGTTCCGCTCTTCTTGTCCAAACTAATTATTGCAGCTATATGGGCAATTATCACCGCAACCGGCTTTAACCTCTCTTTGCTTACGAGTTATACCAAATTTATCTGTATACTCCTCCCCGCTTTGATATTTTGCTTTCCTGATATTTTGTTGTCAACTTTTGGGATGTTTTAATCGTTTTTTGGTGATTATTTTGGGACAAGGTGAATCTAAAATTGGCTAAACAATTAATAAAAGGATTTTTTGGATAATTTTGTAATATTTTTACCTTCACTCTCAAGGTCGATCCGATTATTATCGAGAGCTGGATCTGCTTCGGAATCAAGAAATGATGATTCAAAATTTGGTTCATTGTCGGGCGTTGACGGAATTATAGTACAGATTGAACTGTTTAAACTGTTTGATTGCAACAGGTTTCCAAAATTTTGTTCATTGGTCAGTGTTGGTGAAACTATAGTACACGATGAACTATTACAGGTACTGGGATGCTCTGAATTTTCGAAACTACGCTTACGAGCTAGTGGTGTCGATGTAATTATAGTACTCGGTGATTTAATAAAACGCTTTATTTGCTCTGGTGAATTCTTAACTTCGAGCGAGATTAAAGTACACGGTATGCTATAACTATTTGAATTATTTGAGGATTGTTACATGGTTTAATATGTTTTTGGGGAACCAGTTTAATTTTGTTTATGGACAATTGAATTATTTAATTTATTGAAAGTTCAACTCATAATACTAAAGTATTATTGCAGGAAATGTACCATTATATATGCTGTATAAGATAGCAGAAAATTTCCAGCAGAAAAAAATGTGTTTTGCTATTCACCGCTAGAGGCATCACTATCACAAAAATGAAATTTTTTCTGCTGATATTGTTTGACATCAGCAGAAAATTTTTGAAATTTTTATGCAAATTATAAATTCTCAGCAGAAAGTTTTATAAAAAATCAAAGAATTTATGAAGATGAAGAGAAAATATATGTTTAAAGGTTTTGAAGCGATGAAAGTTAATTTTGTTTAAAAAACGATTTGCGTATGTGTGTAAGGACTCTCAAAATATACTAAAATTACCATAATTATCATTATGCAAATACAGGGCAACATCAAACAAATTGCCATCGTTCAAAGCACTCCATACAATTCTGAAGTCATTTTAATGTGAACGTTTTCAGTTTTTTAACAAAAGTGTTAGAAAAACCCCCCTGTAACTACCCTGGGTGTATGTTTTTATGGTAGCTGATATCATAATCTATATACATGAGCAACAAAAGATTCACACCTGGCGTCAGTAGCATTTCATACATTTTTGAAGTCATTTTGATGTAAAATGTTTTCAGTTTTTTAACAAAAGTGTTAGAAAAACCCCCCTGTAACTACCCTGCGTGTATGTTTTTATGGTAGCTGATATCATAATCTATATACATCAGCAACATAAGATTCACACTTGGCGTCAGTAGCCTTCCATATATTTTTGAAGTCATTTTAATGTGAACGTTTTCAGTTTTTTAACAAAAGTGTTAGAAAAACCCCCCTGTAACTACCCTGGGTGTATGTTTTTATGGTAGCTGAGATCATAATCTATATACATGAGCAACATAAGATTCACACTTGGCGTCAGTAGCCTTCCGCACATTTTTGAAGTCATTTTGATGTCATATGTTTTCAGTTATAAAATGTACGTGTTTGTTTTAGTTATTATAAACAAAACCCAAACATTTAGGCGTAAATAATTTTTTTCAAATTTTAAAAATTCCACCCAAAAGTAAATATATTGTGTAATTTTAATATGTATATATGATCTCAGCTACCATAAAAACATACACCCAGGGTAGTTACAGGGGGGTTTTTCTAACACTTTTGTTAAAAAACTGAAAACGTTCACATTAAAATGACTTCAAAACTGTATGGAAGGCTACTGACGCCTAACGTGAATCTTATGTTGTTCATGTATATAGATTATGATCTCAGCTACCATAAAAACATACACGCAGGGTAGTTACAGGGGGGTTTTTCTAACACTTTTGTTAAAAAACTGAAAACATTTTACATCAAAATGACTTCAAAAATGTATGAAATGCTACTGACGCCAGGTGTGAATCTTTTGTTGCTCATGTATATAGATTATGATATCAGCTACCATAAAAACATACACCCAGGGTAGTTACAGGGGGTTTTTCTAACACTTTTGTTAAAAAACTGAAAACGTTCACATTAAAATGACTTCAGAATTGTATGGAGTGCTTTGAACGATGGCAATTTGTTTGATGTTGCCCTGTATTTGCATAATGATAATTATGGTAATTTTAGTATATTTTGAGAGTCCTTACACACATACGCAAATCGTTTTTTAAACAAAATTAACTTTCATCGCTTCAAAACCTTTAAACATATATTTTCTCTTCATCTTCATAAATTCTTTGATTTTTTATAAAACTTTCTGCTGAGAATTTATAATTTGCATAAAAATTTCAAAAATTTTCTGCTGATGTCAAACAATATCAGCAGAAAAAATTTCATTTTTGTGATAGTGATGCCTCTAGCGGTGAATAGCAAAACACATTTTTTCTGCTGGAAATTTTCTGCTATCTTATACAGCATCCATTATATGGGTACTTAATTAATTATTAAATTTTTTTCAGAATGCTGAACTTTTATACCATAAAACCAAAAACCATTGTGCCGTCTTGTGCCTAACAATTTACTTACTATTGACTACTTATGTGTCTGTAACCTGGTTAAGTCTATCAACAACCTTTCCTATCCCTCCATGTTGTTATATGTAAAAAGGGTGTACGGTAGGCCAAGCGTATCCGGGATCCCTGCTTAGACTTGGTCGTACATTCTAATTAATCAATCAATATATACGTTTGTTATATATAAACATATCTGCGAAGTTATTTTATAGTTCATTGTTCACACAATTTTGCAGAGATTTTTTGTGTAAACGTACTTATTCAAATAAGTTTCCTCGCGAGGTGACTTATTTGAATAAGGTGGTTCATATACACAGTTACATTTTAAAATTAAATAGAGAACTGTAAAAATAAACTTCTTTGAGCGATGGTCCTTCATTGTGCAAAATAATTACTACGCAGTAAAATGTTAAAGCACGAGAGGCACTATTCTGACTTTCCCTGGGAATAGGGAATTATTAAAATATTTTCATAGCACTTTAGTCTAAATTGTATTTTTTAGCCTACTGAGGGAATAAGTTTGGCACAAATGTAGCTTCTATCCAGCTTTAGTTTTACCAATTTTTATGGTTTGCAACTGAATCGCCTGAAAAACAAAAAACAAGAAAAATGTGGATGAAGCAATGGCTTAAAACACGACCTAGGTTTTCTCATGAAAACCACCTCACGGAGCTACTGTTACCTTCGGCTGTAGTTTATCAAAATTTTCTAAGTATGCGTCATGCAACATTTTCAGAGGTTTTACCCCGATAATAGCAAAGCAAGATTCAGATTTGAGAGCTGCGATATATCAGCAGCTGAAATATTTTCTAGATGACAGAGCTATGAAAAGTTCAAACTCAATACGGTTATATCTACTCAATGTCTCTTTAAAATAATTATAGAGACATGTGATGCTTTAATATCGCAATGTAAAAATTATGATGATCGAATTATAACGTAAAATTTGTTATTTTAGTCCATTAATTATTAAAAATTTTAATTTTATAAGATGTTGTCAAATCAATATAATTGAAAACATGTTCAGTAGTTGAATTTGGATTTTAACAAATCCATCGTTATCCGGTGTGTGACACATAAGTTCATAACGTGGCATTGACGTTTAAGTCATAAATGAAGTTGGGGTTGAACTTGGCCTCGGAGATGATAAATTGGGCTCACATATTTTTACACTATTTCTGCATAAAATGCCTAAGCCAACTCCAAACAAGACATCATATATCGCTTTTCATGCGAAAATGGGTTTTTTTCAGATTCAGCCTACAGCTTGCTTAGCAGCTTGGCTTACAGGTCTACGCCGAACATTTCACTAAATTTTATCATACAATTTTTTAAACTATAGAGTTTTATTTCAAAATACCGGAACCAGGTGAATTATGGTGGTCTTTTATCTGCCAGCATTTCTGTTTTTTTGCTGGGTGGCAGTTGCACTTTGACAATTTCAACATATACTTTCCACCTGCTTAGTTCAGTTTGATTGATTTTTAGAAATTATTATATTTCCGTAAACAAATCGCTAAATAAACAAAAAATGACGTCCTCTGTTACCCATTTTCCAGTAATGCATGCAATATGCCACGCTAGAGTTTGATAAAAGAAAGCAGTTCGAGATAATATCGCGCACAAATAACTTGTGTTTGTTCAATTTTGAAAATGCATGTTTTAGAGATGAATATCGCACATACGGTCACATTTGTTTGTGATTGGGCCGCTAACAGCAACATATATTTGGAGAAACTTGCACACTATTTTATTGGCCCGAGCATCATACAAACTAGTTTACTTGCAACAATTCGTATGACACCCGGGCCAATAAAAGAAAGAGGTGGCTAGTTATAGTCTCTTGATAGATATACGTGTTAACCATGCATAATATTGTATTTAACCATATTCAATGGAATGCGGTAAGCTGCACATCAACGTGGCCATTGAGTCGGCAATCATATTAAATCGTACGATATGAAACGCGAAGTGAACAAGAATGGCGTGGACAGGAATCTGCCCACACTGGGTCTTTGTGTTTGGCGTTCTTTTGTGCAAGCCGTAATATATGGAGATACATTGTTGAGGCAGCCAAATCGGAGCTGCTAAATTGAAGGTACCGTTTATAAACGCAATACAACCATGGATATATCCTTAACGTTTTTCCCCGCAAAGATATGAGGATGTAATTCCTAATTGGGTCTTGTTTCTGAGTAAATCTGTTTAGAGACTTGAGTTTACCCGTACGTGACTAGTAAGATATAAATTTTCTAACACTTCGAAACCACATGTATCATTTTTATAATTACGAAAAAAATAATATTTTAATTTAAAATAAATAAACTTTTTTGCTTAGTAGAACAAACAATTAGATAATTAATTTAAATAAAACAAAAAATAAAAAATGTTTTTCATTAACAAAAACGGAAAATTTTTGTACGAGTGTATGGTATTGTGTATGTGAAAGAACACTAGCATACTGATACAAATTCTGCAACCTAATACACAAAATGTTTAATCCTAACCACGGATTAAAATCTAAAATAAACAAACGAAGAATATTTGGTATTTACAGAAAAGCTCTTGCTTGCTCTTTTCCATTTTCAATTTCCCATCCACCCAGCGTATTAAATAGTAGAGCACAAAATAACAGAAAACTTTTAATTCCACTGTGTTTTATCGTTGTTGCTGTCTTTATATTCAAATGGTGGTTTTTGATAGTTGCTGCTGCTGCTCCTGCTGCTGTTTGTGTTATGTTCCCTATTTGTCATTTTAATTTTTTTTTTATTTTATATTCATTTAAATTTGGTTTGTTTTTTGCATTTTGCATTAATTTTTTTTTGGGGGTTTTTCATTTTTCCCAACCATTGGGATTTTCAACTCGCTTCACGGTTTTTAGAATACAAATTCAGTTTTTATATTTTTTACGGTTCCTTTTAACATTTTCAACGTTTTTGGTTAATTAAATTAGTCTCGGGTTCTTGTTCTTATAAATACGTACAAATTTGTTTCGTTTTTTGGCAGGAGCATTTTGTTAATTTTGCTTTCTAATTATGCAGAAGGAACATGAATTTTCCGCATTATATATGGACAATTAAAACAGAAAAATACAATTGAGTTTTATGTGAGAAAGTGGCACCATGCTGTATGAAGCAAATTATTGGCTCGTTATTTTCAGAATCAAGTTACTATGCTTGGATGGCTGAAGATGCTACCCAACTTTTACGAAATGTTACTAACAATCATCAATCATTGAACGTTTGGTTGAGAACAGAAATCCTTTACCTAAATTGTCCGGTACTTTGTCAATCCAGTTTTTGTACAATGTTAGTTTTACTCCTAGTCCTGAAGTTCTTATATGCTGGCTATAATAATTACAATAACTGTTTTACTGGCCTTACATCTCATGGAGAGTTTTAGCCATTTCAAACAGTCGGCTGACATACCGACTGCATTACATTAATCATACGGGCGTTTATATTTGCGCTGCTCCTCCAACCAATGGTTGCCTGCCTCTATTGATGTGGTTGTCATAAATATTCTTTCTACCACGCGCGATCTATATGCCATACTGACGACTAAAAATTCATTATATCTTTGATAGCGTCATTACCATTATGATCCTACTCTCCAATATTGGGTCTTCTCATTAATCGGCTTTTATAACAATCTTGATCTGTTGTCGCTCAATATGACTGCGGTACAACTCACGAACCGAGTTTCTGGTGATATGTCAAATTTTAATTTTGAGATCAAAACCGTTAAATGCTTAAATTTTTAATATTGAAGATGCTATACTTATTATTCAGTAATATTATTTAGTCGCGAGGCACTGACCTTTAATATATATAAGATGCAAGAACTATCAATGGAACCGACATCTATAGCAGCCATATGCTGTGGTATTTAAATATGTATTAACATTACAATCAACTTTGAAGCACAAGCAAACTGACCGAATGATGAATGCCAATATATAGTAGTTTATAAAAAGTACGTGAACCTCGTGTTTCAATGATGTCGCATTTTTTTTTAAATGGCTTGGCTAGGACGATTTTTATAAACATTGGTGAATGAGGGTTTTCGAGTGGCAGTGATTGATTTGTTTAGAGCAGACGTGTCCTCTAATTTTTGGTGCGGATCTACTTTTCCAAACAATATTTTTTTTCGATCTAATTTTTTATTTTCAATGTACTATGAAGGCGCACTCAAGTATGCTGATCATTTTATTCTCGATTTTGAATGATATTGTTTTGCGATTGCGACGAGAGTTAATTTCTAAAACATTCGTTTAAGAAAATAAGTTTTTTGAAGCGATTGCGTGGATTTTAGATGTCGATGAAATATATTTAGATTCTAGACTTTTATTAAATGATTTCTAAAAATTTAATCTAGATCAAAAGATTTTGATAAAAATTGTTAATGGGTGTTTCGAAGTGCCGCAGTGGTAGTAGCAGTGTTGGAATGTTTAGTATCCAACAAACACGAGCAGCTGATATCAACATCATTTCAGATGTAAACACATATAGTTGGTTTTATAAGTAAACTGAAACTTTTGTCTATTGAAGCATCGGACCACTTCGATTTGCCGATAAGTTTTCTCTTTATCCTGAAACCTCAACAATATTTTTAGCCGTGTCGGTTGCAATCCTTGAACCAATGTATCACTCAAAGCTACTTCAGTTATTGTTTTCGACTACTCGTCTACCCAAACACTCTTAGTTGTGTGGTGCTACTAATGTGTATTACAAGAAATAGCTAGGGTTAATTCAATAAACTGTATAGCGATTCCCTATAGAAACAATACCACTTGATGGATGTAAATTAAGTTTAAGATGGTGGAGAAGCTATTGTTTGGAAGGCGGCAGGAGGCGTTTTATCAAAAAGTAACAAGATCTTTGATTCATTAGACTGGCTCACACCGGTAATATTAAATATGAAAGGATTAATCCAAAGGTGTTGTACAACACCAGTCAGTTAGGATGACAAATTTCCGCGTGACATAAAGCAATAACTAATTCCACGATGGCTATCAGATCCCAAATTTACTATAAGGTCTTTTATAATTCTTAACCAAATAAAACAAAAAATGGTTAAATCATATTTTGTATTGACGACACGACTAGTGAGAATGACGTTTCATAATTGACCCCGCTGTTTTTTATTCATCACATCAAATACAACAGTTTGTGCCAACATGGTACATTCCTCTCGCCAACGTTTTGACGATGTAGGCTTTTTTCCATTTTTGTGGACTTCTCGTTGAAAATTCTTAGCGTACACTTTCTCAACGACGTTGTGTTTGGTATGGATATGGTGCAATGTTCCCTTCGGTGGAAATACGGATTCATTGATGAATGATGACAGTACAGTGCGGGGCTGTCGACCGTGTAACGGTTCCGCGGGTAAATTGACTACATTTATTAACGGCGTAGAACGATAGGAAGATAAAAACTTCAATAGTGCGTTGTCACCATTAATGCCGTCATGACAAATTTTCTTCATTGCGGGTTTGAAAGCTCGGACCATTCGTTCGGCTTCGCCATTCGATTGTAGGTGAGAAGGCTCGATGTTGTTTATATGTACGAATTCAGCGAATTATGCAGACATAAATTGAGTACCATTATCACTTACGATGGTCGATGGTAAACTTCCGATTGCGAAGATTTGTTCTAACGCCCGAATTGTGAGCAATGATGTCGTTTTCGTCGTTGGTACGACGAATGACAATTGGCTGTTCGCGGCCACATATAAATTTTTTTTTCATAAATGTCCCCGCGTAGTCGATATGAACTCTTTGCCATGGTTCATCTGATATCATTAGCTTGCTCAAGCTATGACGATGCTTAAAATAATCTGAGTAAGACGATTCACAGACATGTAATTTTTCAGGCTGCCAATTTATTACATAGGACTTCACTTTACGAAAATGAGTTTCGAAGCGAGTGTGCTGTACTATTAAATTGTAATCGATTAGATGATCGAGAATGCGATCGTGAACGCTATAGTGCATCGGCGTTGCCGTGGTATTTCTTAGATTTTTATGTTACCGAGTGTATCTCATTAGGATGATTGTCCACTGTTGAAGACGGTTGATTGAGTAAATCGGTAATTTTTTGCTGGAGTTAAATAACGAGACCAATTTCTCATGGTCGGTAACCAATTTGAATTTGCGACCTTGTATGTATTGATTGAATTTTGTAACGCCGCATATAATCAACAATGCCTTTTTACGATTTGTGAATACCCTTCTTGTGCGGTGTTGAGTATTCTTGAAGCAAACGCAATTGGGTGCTCTGGTTCGTCAGGGTAACAACGAGAAATTACGGCACCGGTACCATACGATAAAGCAATCGTTGCTAAAATGATTGGATAATCGTTGCGGAAATGTAAAAATTGAGCAGCATGTTTTAATGAAGTTTGTTGAGCGGCTTTTCACCCCAGTAAAATTTCTTGTCCTGTCTACGTAGCTGATTAAGCGGTGCAGATACCTGGGAAAATGTATTGATAAAACGAATTTAATAGTTCATTTTACCCATAAAAGATTCTACCTCTTTGATGTTTCTCGGTCGCCGTAAATTTTTGTCGCTACGACGTTGGACTAAGTCTGTTTCGCTTTCAGGCTTTGCATATTGCATTTGTTTAGTTGTACTTTGAATCCGTTCGATTCTAATCGTGATAATTTGTTCAACATTCTCCAAATATTCTTTATTGTTAGCACCAGATATAACGAGATTGTCGA
Organism: Nephrotoma flavescens; assembly: GCA_932526605.1. Taxonomy (NCBI): domain Eukaryota; kingdom Metazoa; phylum Arthropoda; class Insecta; order Diptera; family Tipulidae; genus Nephrotoma; species Nephrotoma flavescens. Next base: position 89,692,876 of record OW052220.1, on the reverse strand, counting down.
GTATATTTACTGCACAAAATTCTAAATCAGATGTGGTTTGTTCTATCAATCTGTGAAAAATACTTGGTGTGCTAGACATTCCGAAAGGCATGCGTTGATATTTGTATGATCCGAACGGAGTATTTATTACGAGGGATTTTTTGGATTCATCAGTAAGTTCGAGTTATAGGCATCTTTCAAATCCACTATTGTAAAAAATTCACCACCTTGTAATGTTTAAAATAGCTCTTCAATTCCAGGGTTTGGGTGACTATTCACATCGTTTTGTGGATTGAGCGTCAACTTATAATCGACGCAAATTTGTATTCCACCATTCGGTTTCTTGTAGCCCATGATGAAGTTTGGATTGGTTTTAAAACGTTTAGCGAAACCAATTGTTGCATTCATGTTTTACCGCTGTTCTTATGGCGAACGGTAAAAATTGTGGCTTGAAAAATTTGGGTTTTGCGTTTTCTCTCAAAATAAGGCTGTTTTGTACGTCGTACATGATGACGATTACAAATTTCACGCACTCAACTCTCTAGATTTTCGTGAGAGGAGATTGAATTCACGCTGATAGGTGATATCTCTATTTGTTCGTTGTCATTGACTACCTGGAAACCCAATGCTTAAAATCACCAGAACGTGCCCCACGAAAACTCCCCATCCTCAAAAGGGAAAAAAATTACGGCACGTGTTTTGTTGTCGTTGCTAACGCCAACTGTTCCATAATTTTATTTTGGTTTGTTAGTAACTGGAGGATAGCAGATTCCTCGGAGTCCTCCCCAGTGTTATTGCTCATCCTTGTATCCTTGTCGCTACTTTTATAATTCTTTTAACCAAATTTTAACCAAAGTTGCTTCATATCAAACTATGATTCACATTTTGTTCACCAGATGTCAGCTACTCTGCTGGAAATTGCGAATATGGAAGAAAATAAATTTCTTGACATGTTGTTCGTGCTTCTAGATTTGAAAATAAAAATGGCATGTTTTACATTAAGTCAAGACACATTTTTCGAGACATTTCTGTGTAGACGCATTTATTTAAATAAGTCTCCTGCCGAGATGACTTATTTGAATAAGTTGGTGTCCACAAATATGTCGGTGTTTATGGAAAACAGCCGTAGAATAAAACTAGTAAAACTGCTCTTTTATTCCCAATATGTTTTTGAACCCCGCTCTCCTGGATTTTTTTCTAAATGCCCTCGGTGGGCTAAACGGAGGCGCGCAGCGATGCGACTTTCCACGTGCCAGCGAGAGTTATAGAAGCCTCTACAACTCGGTATGATTTCAAATGGAATGTCGAAGGGCAAAACTGCGAAGGGCTGAATGTCTCGAATTTTTTTAAAAATATTTGGTTTTTACGGCTGATAAATTATTTGTTATACGAACGGGCTTTGCGGTCTTGTTAATATTATTTAAATAAAAGACGTAAGTTCATCTTTATGACCCAGACATGTTTCGGGTTTAATGCGCCATTTTCAAACGGGTGTAGTTTATTCCTATAAAAAAAAATATAATTTTTCTTTTATCAACGTATGCACTCACACATAAGAAAAATATAAATAAATAATCACAAATCTTTGCTTTATTTGCAGCTGTAAAAAATATAAAATTGAAGGAAAATATAGAATGAAACTGGGAAAAACCAACAAATGAACATAAGATAAGCACTGATCATATCGCGCCGGTTTTTTGTGCGTTAGTTGATGACTTCAACCACACAAAGAACAGAAAAAGACAGCGTACACACACAAACACACATAATAAACACGCACACAACAAACGACTATGGATGTTTTAACTAAATATACGTTTGGTAATCAGTTGGTTTATTGACACCCGATCAATTACAGGTCGCTAGTTTTTAGATACTTTTTTAGTATTTTAAGTGTTTTTATTTCTTCTTGATTAATGGCGAAGTGTGTAAATTGTGGGTTTTTCGCAGTCTCATTCTTTATTTTCCTTCAATTTTATATTTTTTACAACTGTAACTACGAAGATTTGTGACTAATTACTTATATTTTTTCTTATGTGTGAGTGCTACGTTGATAAAAGAAACATTATATTTTTTTTATAGAAATAAACTACACCCGTTTGAAAATGGGGGGGGGGGGGGGGGGGGTATTTTATTTAAATAATCTCATTATTTATTTAAATATTATTTAAATAATCTTATTGACTGATTATTTAAATAATCTCAACAAGACCGCAGAGCCCGATCGAATAATAAATAATTTATCTCGACAGTCGTAAAAACCAAATATTTTTAAAAAAATTATATGTATTTCCAAAAATAAAGCGCCGCTACCCGACTTATATATTCCATTCTTTACTTTTTTACTGCGTGTACGGGTTTTAATGTTTTGCAACGCATCCCCAATAGAATTCCTTATGATTTTTCCCTTACAGAAATGTATGGAAAAAAACTTGAGAAAAAAAATTTGTTTTTCTACAGTTTTTTTTCATACTTTCCTGTAAGGAAAAAGTCATAAGGGCAGTACATTCCGTGAACTATTGATCCATTTGAGTTTAACTTTATCAAATAAATGCATTTTGTATTTAAATTAAAACTAGAAAACATATATGACTGTTATTATGGATGGATTCACTTCCTGCTTGTAATAATTGTAATCTAATTTTATTTGCGTAAATATTATTATTATTGCTTAAGTGAAATTTAAGTATAAATATAATATGATTACATGTGGTTATTGTAATAAAACTTACTAAATGAATATTAATATTCACTTCGTGCATGTAATAATCTGTTTTTCTTATTTGCAGTTTATGTTTTGTGTATTTGTGCAATAAATTCCGTGAACTATTGATTTATTTGAGTTAAGCTATCAAACAAATGCACTTTGTATTAAATTAGAACTAGAAAAAAAAATATTTATGGCAGGGATGGCAGTTACTTTGTCTTTTACATTATTTAAATTTAAACCATTATTATTCGAATTAATTTCTACAAATAAATGAAATAAATAAAGACTGAAAGATGGTTTGCTTTTTTATTCTTTAATGCCTATAGGTGATTTATGGAATGGATTAATTTTACAAGATTTCATATGTTTTTGGGGAACCAGTTTAATTTTGTTTATGGACAATTGAACTATTTAGTTTATTGAAAGTTCAACTCATAATAATAAAGTTTTATTGCAGGGAATTATCAATTATGACACAAATAATGGCGTCGCAAACATGAATTATATCGTGTACATTGTTTCATTCTCACCAACACAAGAAATCCAAAATGTCCAACTTTTTCCGACAACTACGTCATATTTTCGGAAAATATCTAGTACATTAATATTTTTTGCCGTTTTGTTTTACTTAGGTATTATGAAATAATTGATACGTCTAAATATCTGTACATATATATTTAAAGAAATTCACCTTACAAATTATTGTTAGCGATATCAGAGCTATTTCTCGATTTACAATTTTCTAAAATATTCGTGTTCTTAAGAATTCAAATATTTAAATAGATTATGTACTTTAAATTACAAATTAAAATTAAATCTCGATTTTATTTCATTACTTTATCTTTCCCGCAGACGTTCTAGATATCGTGTCTAAAGGTAGAGTGGTGCTCAAATTGCTGTTAATAGGCGGGAGAAATCGTGTCCAGTTGTATAAAATGAGTCCTAGTTTTCAAAATGGCAAAAAAATTATGTACAGGGGTAGAGCAGTGGTCGATAATATCGTTGCGGTATCTCTCGTTATCCAAACTAGTTCCTCAGGTAGTTTTTTATCCAAACTGCTAAAATTCTATATCCAGTTACTTGCGTAGTAAATCTTTTATTTGGTTATATTAAACTAATTTTACTTTATTTTTTCTCTCACTTTCACTTTTCACTTCACGTTTCTGATTGATCATTGACTAGAAGAATGGTTGTTCTTTTTGGTTTTCGGCTGTATATATGCAACCTAACGGGTTTCTTTACGCAATATCATTTGAAACTTGTAATGGCATCTACTATCATTTTATCTCATTGGTTTTTTTTTGAATTTGGGTAATAATTTAATAGATTGCGTTTTGTTCAGCAGATGGAGTGATATTATTTTGTGATCACTAATGATATGTTGTTACATTTCTGTATGCTTTAATTGTAATTTGTTTATGGGGTAGTTACTTATCATCAGCCGATTTAAATATAATTTTTTGTAGTTCTAGATGTACTATTTTAGTTCTACTACATTTTTATTATTTGCAGCTTTAATATTTTGTAAGCTTCGAGGAATAAATAAGTTTTTGCTTTTGGATAAATAATTTTTTGCCTGAACAGCTAATAAATATAATTTTTTGCTATTATTGACTTTTTTTCTATTTAGGTAGTACATGTAGCAGGAAAATATTAATTCATTATTAAATTTCAGAGAATGTGCAGATATGTACGAACAATATTTCTTTGTAATTTAATTGTCGAATATGTAGTAGAAAAGTATTTTTACCATGTTACTAATTATCATTTTACCTAGGTTGCTGATTTAAAGATTCAATTATTGATGACAAATACCATCATTATTCGTTGAACCTATATAACCTTTATCCTTCCTCAAGTAGATTAGAAATTGTGATTGTCTTGTGTTAACCATCTTATTATATTTTTTTACTAACACTTTACTAATTCATCGACCATCTAGGTGTCTGGAACCGGGTCTTTGCTACTAATAAACAACCTATCCAAATCCGTTCCTACTGTTATGTATAAAGAGCGTGTATAACGGGACCGGCGTCATCCGGAACTCAGGCTTAGGCTTGGTTATACACTTCAATCAATCAATCAATCAATTTCCTGTAAGGAAAAAGTCAGAAGGAATTCTATTGGGGATGCGCTGTTGGTTTTGTTATAGTCGTTTTTTATTTGTCAAGAAATTGGAGTTGCAATTTCAATTTACGCAAACCATGAAAAACAAGGAATTCGACTAATTCTAGAGCGGGTGTCATTATATGGCACTATTGCTGTAATTTGACAAAAAAAAGGAGTTTAGTTTTTCCGTCTCCGATAAAATAACACCGACTCTAAGAAACCGACCCCCACCTCTGACTTTGCAGCCTTGGTTTTTTCCTAGTCAATTTTAGGGCAAGATCTTATTTTTATGTTAAAATATTATTAGTCCGGCCGGCCCGAATTAATAATTTTTTTTTCTCAAAATTAAGACTTTAAAACTAGAAGAGAAGAAAACCGTGATTTTGAAACTCGGGATTTTGAAAACCGGGATTTTGAAAACCGGGATTTCGTAGTATACTCGTGTTTGAGATCTATGTACATTTGTCGTAAAAGAAAGTCGCCAACACCGACAAAAATTATGACAATACGATACCTAAATTTTTTGTGGGAATCGACGACACGGAAAATGCTTTTGCATGATTTTCTTCACGCGGATAGAGAATAAAAAGAGAACAAACAGTCGATATAAAAATATTGTATTGTGTTTTGACAAGTGAGCTTCACGAGAATGAAATGTTGCGAATCATCCTGATATCATCCCATCTTTTCCATAATATTATCATTTATTGATTAATTTTATAGACAACCGCGTATTTCCAATTTTGTTATACCATAAAATTTAACATCATACAATTAAATTGGGATACAAATTAAATTTAATTATAAATTTAAATGTACAAAATCATTTGCGGTAATACAATGAAACTAGCCACAATTAATTTTAAATTAAAAGATTTCATCATGATTATATAGTGATTTTGAAAATCACAATGAAAATCAACGCCTGGCGCATATATACGTCGATTGTATAATCGTAAACCTCACAATAAAATTATTTATTTAATTATTGTTAATTGAACTAGAGTGGATTGTTATTGTTGGTATGAATATTAAAATTTTGTCCAAGGCTTTTGGATTTATAAATATTTTTGGTTCTAGCATCAATAAAATAATTTAATTTGTTAAAAAATTTCACAGTGCAATAAACTGTATATATGGTTCCTATTTACGAAGCCATAACCAATGTTTAATTAAATTAATTAATATTTTAATTAAAACTTGGTTCAATGTAAAATGGCACGTTTGTATGTTTACAGGATGCGGTTATAGTTATCTTGTGACGAACTAAAATGTTCTTAACCCTTTGAGCCATGCTACACACGGTTTTATAAGACCGGCTTCACCTTCCTTTCTTTCCCTTTTTACCTACAAAATCCGTTTTAACTGCGACATTAAATTTTTCGGTAAATCCAAAATGAAAAAATATAAATGTGAATAAAAAAATTTAAGACCATTTTTGAGATGTAGATTTATGTTTAAATTTTATTTTCGAGAGAGCAGAATAAAACAATACAAAACAAATTGGTGTTTTAATATAAAATAAGGGTTTAAGTTAACAATAAAAATCTATTACGACATAGTTTGAAACCAGAAGCTGAAATCGTGTGTCGCTTGGCTGTTTGAGCCCAACAAATTTAATTGTATTTTTTTTAAATATGCAAGAAAAAATATGTCTGGTCCCGGGCTCCTCAGGATGTTACGAATTCGGAACAAATGGCCACAAAAAATGAAAAACATTGAAAGCTGAAAGAGAATTTTTTCAAGTCATCAAAAATAATTTTTATTTCAAAATTTAATTATTTTTATTTAATTGAGTCATTCATTTTATAATAAATTACTTGTCACCTAATAACCAAGTAATTATTTCAAATAAGTGTAATCTTGCTCAATACTAAAAGTAATTCATTATTCAGACTTTATAATATTGAAGTAAAGTCTTTGGTTTTACAAATATCGTGCAAAATCTGAAAAATAATTCCTATCACGATTATTATCACGATTATTTATTTTTTAGTCTTAAAAAATGCATTAAATTGTTTATGAATTTAATTTAGTATTCGTTTAGTTGAGACTACAATTAGTCGTCTATATATTTTGTTATATGTATATGTGAAATTTCAAAAATGGGAAAACAATTAATCAATATGAAAGCAGATTTAAAAAGAGACTGATAAAAATTTAACAGGGAATTGGCAAATAAAGCTTTTAGAATCGGAGAAAGAATTAATTCAGCTGATGAATTTTGAGGAAAACGAAGTTTTCAACAAAAGTACCTGGAGCAATAAATGTGGGCCTCCCAATAAACAATTACTCCGACAACAAACTAGAGGCAAAAAGTGTTAATGAAGATAATAACAGCACCTTTGCATAATCAGGAAAGAGAAGTGCATGAAGAAAAACGAGACTTATGACCCGATTTTGAAAATGTTAAAATTTGCACCTATATTAACTTTATAAAATTGCTTAAGGAGAAAAAGATAAAGTGTTAATGATATTCACAAACTGTAGATTTTCCGCCTGTAGATTATTCTAACAAATTCGATGGCGACACTTGAACAAAAAATTTAGCTTTGTTTGTAAATTAATAAATAAATAAATAAAAATAAGAATGTATTGTACAGTTGTCAAACAATTTATTAGTACAGTTGGTGTCGTTCGTTTGTATACCTTAGGAACAATATTGTTTCTGTATATATCGCAGACAAACTATTTCTTTCGACTGTGCATATAATTATTGTATTATCAACATTTAGGTGTATATATAAGGAAAGTAATAAACCTTAAACAAATAAATTTTATTACCTTCAACTTTTGTTGGTATAGATTTGCTATTGGTAACAACATATATATGCGACAACCGTTTCAGAAAATGATAATTTTTTGAGCTATTCGCTATTTCTAGTTATTCGCAAAATTTGTACCTTTACTTCATCAAATTTGGTGCTGCAAAGTTACAGAAAAAAAACTCCCGTTTATATAGCCGAGTTACATTTTATGAATACCATTTTAGTATATATCGGTAATTTTACAGTTACAGAGCTTACATACAGTTTGTGAATTAGGCCATTAATCTCGAAACAAATGAGACAAAAATTCTCACAACAAGTGAGCGACAAAGGTTAGTTTTTTTTGAGTAGTTAAAGCTGACAAGGATGTAGATGGAAAGACAAACGATTTTACTGTGTAAAATGAAAAAAAGTGATATTACTACCGGTACTATCAGTCCAGAACATTTATTAACACTAAACATGCCAACACGTAAAATACACCTATTTCTACCATTGCCGGTGAAATAACCGATCTTATAGGGATGTGAACCAGCCGTAGAAAATCTGGGTGTTAGGGTTGGAGATAAACAAAGTACATAAGTAATTGTATATAAATAATAGAAAAAGTCATGAAGTCAAATGTTCAAAACCGATAAAATGATATGCACATTATTATGCAAAAGTTCATAACCGGTCTTTTGACCGATTATGGTATGTTTAGTGTTAGTTTGTATAGCTTTTTAATATTTAATTTTATTAAATTTTTCAGCACCGTTCAACAAAAAACATTTTTTGGGAGAAAAATAGGAAATTTTTTCTTGATTTGACTAAAACACCTTTCTATTATCACCCGTTCTTTCGAATGTATTTTATTGCAGTTTAATTCTACCTCTCGGAAATGTTTCTTTTGTGGTTTTAACAACCATGGTGTTAATATATATCCACTGTCCCCTAGTAAAGAAGCAGACCCTTTGAATCTCGCTTATTTTTGATAAACTTCACTGTGCCCTTAAACCCTACTATCATGAATACTTCCTGGCCACTGGACGTCAAGGCTGGTAAATTTTTTATCCGCTTGTTTATTCTTTTCTGTTGATATACAATTGTCGCCAAAATGTTTCGGTTTCAATATTTCCACATGCGTACAATCCATTGTTAATGGGAACTACAGTGGAATTTTGAAACGCTTTTACCATTTTGCCACAGCTTTCTCGAACTCTCCTTGTGTTCCAGGAAATTTTATCCATTCGTGGGATTTTTTAATTATTTCCTCGGTTACATAACATAAGAAATGGTCTTGCAAACTATTTACCCCATATCCTCAGCAACACCACTTTAACATCCTGGGTCACTTAGGTAGCGTAAAAAAATTGTCAGTTTTTGATGTGTACCCAGGACTGCAGCTCTACTCTACAACTGTTCAACTTAAAAATAATCCTCTATAAACTCTACGTTTTCAATGTCGAATCTCAAAAGTTGTTTACTTTTGGGTGGATCTTTTCCCGGGGTTCACGATAATTGTTTGTTTTACGAATACATATTTACAGTTCCTGCCATTCTGATCAAAATATATTTCGAAATTAATTTAAGTCTGTTTGTTTGCAAGCTTGTAAATCAACAAGTATTTATGGAAGAAGTAAAAGAGTTAACGTAGTGAAAATAATGAAAAGAAAGACCTAGCCCGAAACAATCTAAATTGAAAGTTAATTTATAAAAACTTTCTCGGAAGCGGTTTCTTTGGAAAACAGCTATTTAAAAGTGAATAGCCCGTAAAGCGCTTAATTATTTAATATGGAGCTTGGTTGTACATTATTGTATTAGGTTAAGTTAATATTTAGACGTAGATAAAAACGTGATAAGTACAATAAAAGTGAAAAAAAAACACCAAGTGACATAAAACACGGATCAAACAAATTTATGTATTCTAATAATACAACCAATTAATAAGTTTAAAATAATCATCAGTACATAATAATAATAAATAATCTGTAAGAATTATAATAGTGGCCTAATGCAAGAATACAACGAAAACAAAACAACAACAACAAAAAATGCCAAACAATTAATGCGTCCGTTGATACAATAAAAACAAATTTAAACGGACAAAACAAATACAACATTCACCCAACTTCAGCGAAGGACACCGGCTGCGACAAATCATCGTCATCATCACCGTTCAGGTTTTTTATATATAATATGTTTATAAATTTTTCTTTTTTTTAATCATTGTAATGGTGGTTATAATAGTTATAAGTTGGTAGTTTTACTTTTAGTTTCGATTCATTTTTGGTTTTGTACAACTAAATAATTTTTGGATTTTTCATGACGTCATCAGTTTTAGAATCTAATTTTCTTGGCTATTCACTTATAAAATTTTTCGTTAAATTTGTTAGAATAAATAAATTTGTTTACGAATTTTTCAATTTTAATTTCTCAGTTTTTCTTGAATTTATTTTCTTTAGGTTCTTTCTAATTTTAGTTTATTTTTCTCAAACTGAATTCGGTTTGATTCTGTTTTTTTTTTCAATACCGCTCGAGTGTTCACTTTAGTTATTCGTTGACAATATGAGAGGCTAATGGCTTAATCTTCATAGGGTAGGTATGGTAGGTATCAAATTTCTGTTTGCATTCCTTCTCTTTTCCTTATTTTGTTTCTTCCCAATTTCATACCTAGCAGTCTAGTCAGCTTTTACCCTGAGCCTTAGCCGGCCAAAGAATGAGTGCCCCGATGCCTCTGAGTGGAGAAATTTCTGTTAACAGTACCAACGTTACTTTTGATATTGTTACACGTTTTAAGCAAAATTACTTAAGAATTATTATCAGAAAGAATGACCAGTTTGACCGCATGTCAATTAATAAAAATTCACTACTATGGCTGTAGACAAATACCGGTTGGTTTCGAAGGCGATGATAATGCCGAAAACCACTGTCAAAAATATAATTCATAAATATTTAAATATTTTTGAAAAGATTGCATCAACAATAGTTCAAAAGCTACCACCACTTTCGGCGTTGTATGAAATTGGACGCAAATTCGCGAATAAGGTAAGCATTACAGTGTGTAATATCTTTTATTTCATTTTAAAATCGTCCGAGATTAAATAAGGTTGGTAGTTGAATAATAAATTCAATTAATGTTGGAAAAGTGCAACGATTTTGCCCACTCAAAAGCTCGATTCACTATAGAACAAACTTTAGGGATGATTAAAACAAGATGGCAAGCATTTTTTTTAAAGCTCTAATGCATAATGCGTAATGCATAATATTTGTATATCTGCAGATGATATTATTGATTTTGGAAGTATCGAGATCAATGATGAATACGAAAGTAATAGTAGAGATTCTGCAGATGCTATACAATTTCGCGATAATTTAAGTTTTAATATGTAAATTTTTAAAAATAAAACATTTTAATTTTTAATTAATTCATTTATTTCATTATCACGTTTTATTTATTTCATATATACAAAATTCATATTGACTAGTTATGTATTATGAAATTATGTGACTATTCCAAATCTGGAAAATCTTCGTTTGGGGACATTTTTTTGGTCACGAAAGTAACTAACTTTTCGATGTTTCGGACGCTTTTTTTGCTTCGTCTGCCGTTTCCGTCAAATGGCCAATTAGCACATACGTGGCTTGGCCTCTTCGTGGCTTTTTTATATGGGTACACTCTGGTTCCGTTTCCTCGTAGTCCATTTTTACGTCAATAACTTCGAATGAGGAAATACTGCACACATAATTGATACTGTTCGACGTTAACGCGCCACCTGAGCATGTTTTGTTTTAAGGAAATCATGGAGCACATCAAAGAGCTCCTATTAAGTGGGAAATATTGCCCCGTATTCAGTTGACACATCGGACTGTGGTTGAATCATCTTCTGCAACATGAAGAACAATGGATCTTACAATTTTCTATAATTTAGCAAACAAACATTAGCTTATATTTTTTTAATAAATTTTGACACTTCTGAGTGACTTTTTTACGGTTTTTGAGAGCCCAGCCTCTCTTATAACTTTTCTAAAACAGGAGGTACATAGCTAGTAGACGGATTATTAAATATGTCTTCACTTGTTAATCTATACTTACTCCCAACGTTGCTTGGGAATGGAGTGGGTTGATTGGAATTCCTTATCTAATGAAATTCGTTGAGCTATTAATTTTTTTTCGTCCTCAATAGTCCCTGTAATTTTATTTGTTATTTGTATTAAAATTAGTTATTAATAAAAAAAGTACTTAACCTTACATCTTTCAGAATAAATTTTTTATTTTGTCGGTATTCATTTCCGATTTTATAACTATATTCACATCCTGCAATAAAAATAATTGTATCTATAATAAGGTTATTATTAATAATCAAGTAATAATAAAATGATTATAATTGTCGAAAAAATATTGTGTTTGCCTACTTCCCAACGAGAAAATATGTATGATAAAAAAAACAACAAACGTCAAACAAACAACAACAACGGGGTAGATACTCGATCCGCTAGCAAGCAAGCAATTTGCTAGCCAAAATCCTGACTACTCAATCAATTTTACAAAGGAAATTTAAATTTCAAATTATATTTTCAATACGCTTTTTGTTTTTTTTTGTGCGATTGCACAGTAGAACAACACAAAATTTGCTGTTTAATTTTTGAAGCCGTAAATTTTACTGTAATATCGCAAAAATAAACAAAAATTTTATGAAAAATATATTTTGAAATTTATATTTTTTCTTGGTAAAATTGATTGAGTAGTCACGATTTTGCCTAGCAAATTGCTTGCTTGCTAGCGGATCGAGTATCTACCCCAACAACTAAATTACTTTTCTATCGCATAGTTTACTCAGCTTTTTATTACAGTAATTGAATTTATTCAATACACTGCTAAAAATGGGGTAAAACTGCCATTTACCCGAGTAGTGGTCCATACTTGTGGATATCTTTATCGTGGCAAATTTCTATAGTTTTACTTGCCGCAAATTCTAGTTGATAACGTGTCCCACTCAGGCTTTAACACCAGCTCGAGTGAGTTTTATTGCCAGTTCCGCCGAGAAACTGTTAGTTGTGCAACTCTAACCGCTCCGAACTATAGAACCACTCATTTGTCACATGCACATTTCGTAAGTGCCGTAACTAATTACTTAAAATTTCTTGAAAACTTAACTATATTTTAATATGGAAAAATTGGTCAAAATCTTTGTTCTGAAATCAGAACATTATGATCCAAAGGGTTAAGATTAGTTACCAATTTTTGGTTGCAGAAAAAGCTCTTATATATTTAAATCCATATTAAACGATAATAAGTTGTTTATTACTTGAATCGTTTACCTACTCATAGAATTTCCAAACCAATCCAATTAGCTAACATACATACATATATTCAAATCATTGTTTTATTACCTCCGAATGGCAATTGTCATTAGTTGCAAATGTTTTGTCTGTAACATAAATGATCGCATAACACATACATACATTTTTCGATAGCATTCTTACTGTGTGGTAAATGTACATACATATTTGATTTCACCTGACAAATCGACGCACACTTACAAACACAGCTGAAAATCTCAATCTGATTACTGTTTATTGTATAGTTTTTTTAGATATACGAACATCAAAATTAATTTTTTTTAAATCTCCAGTTCAGATTGAGTGATAGAACATTAAACACCGTTTATCCGTGCCGCGACCTATCCAAGATAACATCTAAACTGTTTATAAATTAACCTGTGTCCCCGTCTACATAACTATGCGGCCCGTTAATTTATGCCGTTATCATCAATAATAATGTCTTATGGCCGCGATCTAGTTAATTTTTTAAGATTAAAATAATTATAGTTTTTTCATTAGTTTATTCCTAAAGCATATGCAAACCAGTGTCATAAAAAAACCAAACATAAAAGCGTATTAAAAAATAATTAATTTGTCTGTCAAAATAAAATTTGTTAGAGTGATATAAATTTTGCTGTTCGCGAGTTATACAAATAAGTGTGATGCGTTGTTTTCCGCTATATAAAAAAAATATCGAAACTTTCAAACCAATATAATTAACTGATGAAAAACGCTTCAACAAGGTGGTTAAATGGTAAGTCTTTTTATAATCTTAAAACTAAAAATATAATTTTCACGATCTTATGAGTTGAATGTCATATGGTAATAAAATTCCGCTATAATATTTTATTTTATTAAAAAGTTAATACAAATAAACTACACATTTGTAGGTTATGTTTTGCTTTTTTCATTTTTGTGCTTTTCGAATTACGGTATTTTTGATGTTAAAATTCAAAAACCGAGGCAAAACGCATAGGTGCTTCTATTGCAGTTGTATACTTATCCAATTTTGAAATACGTGAAAAATTAAAACTTTTATTTTTTTACTTCAAAATTTTTACAATACTTACTGGCCCTGCTGCTAATTAATAAATCCGAGTTAAAAAATTTGGGGTTATTCTGGGTGATATCCCGCTATTATTTTTACATCAAGGTGAGGTTACCAAAACGTTGGTAACCCCTTCTGATATAAAAATAATATCTGGCTATCACCCAGAAAAACCCCAAATCTACGTAGGGGTTAACAATTACGTGCGGTGAAACATAATAATTCGGTAAGGCATTATGATAATATTTTGTATGTAGTTTCAATGTATTTTAAAAGTTTTGTAGTTTGGCCACTGCAGTATGATGAGACGGCCGAATTTTTTAAGAATTCAATGTTTCATTAGCTTGAAAACAAACTTCCAACGTCTTGGTCAGTGTTGCCTATTTAGCTCTTTCGAACCTAGATTTAGTACTTTTGGATTTATTTTAGCACTATAACAAGTAGTTTTGTCCCAAATGGCAATTTAGAATTATATATCACTATTTTTAACACTAATTCTATCATTTTCAAAAATTCTAGCAACTAAAAAACAGTGTTGAATATTCTGCTCCTATTTCTTTGGTATTTCTGTAAGGCTAGATTTGACTTTTTCAAATTGGTCCTTTTATCCCTTCAAGAGAAGGAATGGAAAACTAATCACTTGATATCAGGATATTTTAGATGAAATGTAATAAAAAACTGTTATTTATAATAAGTTTTAAACCGATTTTAATAAAATTATTTTTGCTAATATACCTAATTGGATAATCAGTAATTACGTGACACGTCCTTAAATAAATAAGATATCTACAACTCTCAATTCTTTCTATCCCAATACATGGTGCCCTATTCTTGAATTCGGTGGAAATTTTCGTAACTGGAATACAATTTGGTATGAAATTCTTTATATTACTAAAATTTTTCGCCGGCTACTTTAATCATTTTTTTAAGCTTCCTATTTTTTTTTTAAATTAGGAAACATAATCTCTTCCACCTACTAACATGGACTCTCCACCTGCTATTGCTATCTAGTTATGCTAGAAAATTTCAATCAATTGGCAAGATGACAATGAAATATTTCCTAAAAATTTAAATCAGCAATTTTTATGTTTCAATGTATGCGTAAAGCTTCGTATAAACGAGTAAATTATAATTTATATAAAATAATGTTAATAAGTTTACATTAATGCTTAACATGATTTTTATAATACAGAAGATCCTTTAAACCCCCCACCAAATACTAAGTGTACTTTCAGGTTAATATAGATCCAATCTAACAGAAAATCATCATCCCTTGAAAAGTTATAGGGTCTAAGGGTGTTTAGTATGCTCAATTCGCAGTATGACAATATTTACGTTGTAACCGATTTTCCATAAATTTTCCCATGTCCCAGGAAAACCCCCACCAAATACTAAGTATTCTTTCGGGTTAATATAGATCCAATCTAACAGAAAATCATCATTTCTTGAAAAGTTATAGGGACTAAGGGTGTTTAGTATGCTCAATTCGCAGTACAACAAAATTTACGTTGTAACCGATTTTCCATACATTTTTCCATGTCCCAGGAAAACCCCTGTTATTAGTAAATAATTCACATAAAATGCTTAATATATTGAGTATGTGAATGTGACTCCGCTCTTTTTTATTAAAATAAAATACATTTGCTTGTTTATAAAATGAAATAATTGTTTATTGAAAGTATGCTTCATCTCCAGCTACAATTTTCCTCTATCTTTTAGGCAATTTACGGATTCCTTCTCTGAAAGAAATCTTGACCGTGGAGGCGATCCAATCAACAAGCCAATTTTCGATCTCTGCGCAAGAACTGTACCTCTGTTCAGAAAGAGATGACTGCATTGGAGGGTATAAGTGGCAATATGAAGGAGCTGTGTCTGGCAAATACGGCGGGTGGGGTAGATCTTCCCAGTCCTCTCATTTTCATTAATTTAGTATCTATTTTCCCATTATGGCCGTTTTTCATTTAACGCTCGCTTCAAACGTATTAGTTGTCGTCGGTAGATATCGCCATTGATAGTTTCACCTGATTCCAGAATTTCATAACATGCCACACCTTTCTGATCCCACCACATATAGCATAACCTTATTGAAATGAATATCTCGCTTTAGTTGCGATGGATCAGCTTTCACCCACCACTGTATTTTGTTTCATTAATGTAGTATCTTTTAAGGGCTAGGTGGTTTTTCGTCAATTTATGAATGAATATTTATTAAAATTATATTTCTATGATAAACACAAATTTCGTCAGTTTAGCCACCTTTGGAAATTTTTAAAATTATGCTTAAATTATTTCTAATCGGTTTTCTAGAAATCGGGTTTTATTTGTTTCGTCTTCCAGACGAAATTTGACATTTTCTTTCCCCGTTTTTTCGGCTTCTGTGCTAATTTTTCCCCGTAAGCACTAATTAGCACAAATTGTGCGTAATCGGTATAGAAAGTTTCATTTTGAAATCCGAAAGTTTCCCTGCTGCAGTTACCCACCCGATATCATATAATTTTGATAATAATATTTTGTGATAACATTACTGAATGCTCTGGAAATGTCAATGAGATGCGCAGCAGCTTTCACACAAGAATGGGACTAACGTTTTTTCAGTTGAAGAAGTTTTTATAAAACCATACTGTCGTCAATCAAGAAAATTAATTTTTTCAAGATATCCCAATAATCTGTTCTTAATTATTTACACAACATTTTTTGAAAACGTACTAAAAAGAGTAATTGGGTGATAATTATTGGTATCTAAACACTTTAAAGTAGTGGTTTTACAACATCAGATTTAAGTTTTTCTGCGAAACCCTCGTTTGCTAAACAAATATTAAAAATCAAAACATGAACTACGCTCCCAATTATTTTTTTAAATTATTTTTTACATTACTTACGCTCGTGAAAATTTCATTTTCACAAACAGGGAAAAAGAAAAAGCTTATGATTTTAAAATTCGAGTGAATTAAAGTATTTCTAACAGTATCATTAATGTAAACTTTTTCTTCATCCGCAACCAAAATGTTTTGGATAAAAAATGCATTAAAAATATTGACAATTTTAGAAGTATCAGTTTCGATTCTAATATCATCAACATCAATTGACGGAATTGCGTTTTTGGCTAGTCAAATCATGGTGGAATTAAGTCTTTTAGTTTGGCGTTAATGTTTTGAAATTTTAAGTACAGCGTCGAATTATTTTGATTCTTTCCCAATTTTTTGGCTAACCTGCTTTTATAGTTAATCAAATTCGGAAATGAATTTGTCATCATTGGTTTAATTTTGAAATCGTGCCTTGGGATCAACTTATTATTATTCAATTCATTCAATTCGTTCAATTATAATACGTCAAACTTTCTGGTATATTGCAATAGTTAATTCTTGTTTCAGTCACATATCTAAACTTTTAACCTCAAGACAGAATCTTAAATGAAATCTTTCAGAAAATACATGATCAATACACGTCCCTTAAGCTAGCAGAACCAAGCAGAAATAGAGCAAGATTCAGAAATAGCTAGCAGAAATTACAAGATTGTGAGGATAATTTTAGGATAATTATAGGCCAATTAAATGCTCTTGTAAAACATTTTGGCCTCCATCTCTTCAAACTAAAATGCGGGTTCTGCTAGCTTTAGAAAAAGTTAGCAGAACCCATATCAAAAAATGATTTAAAAACCATTGGAAAATCAAAGGTTTATTTTAGGCTAATTAAATGCCCTGTTTAATTTTTTTTATTATGTTCGCTCTAGGAGAAAAGTGAGGCTTTATCACTTAAAAGCTAACAAAATCCAAATCGAAAATCGGAGCAAACATCAAATTCGAACGCAAAACAAGATCAATTGACAACAAATAATTTTAGGCTCATTATGGCCTAATCAAATGCTCCATTTAAAATTTTTGGGCTCCACTCGTTCATGTTCAAACTTCAGGTCATTTAATCTAAAGCTAGCAGAACCCAAATCGAAAATCGAATCAAAACCGAAATTAGAACAAAAAGCAAGAACAATTGACATACAAATAATTTTAGGCTCATTATGACCTAATCAAGTATCAAATTAAAATTTTTTGGGCTCCACTCTGTTTTGACCAAATTTCAGGTCATTTAATCTAAGGCTACCAGAAACCAAATCGAAAATCGTACCAAAACCGAAATTAGAACGCAAAACAAGAACAATTGACATACAAATAATTTTAGGCTCATTATGACCCAATCAAATATCAAATTAAAAATTTTTGGGCTCCACTGGTTTTTTATCAAATTTCAGGCCATTTAATCTAAAGCTAGCAGAACCCAAAACGAAAATCGGACCAAAACCGAAATTAGAACGCAAAACAAGAACAATTGACATACAAATAATTTTAAGGCTCGTTATGATTTAATCAAATATCAAATTAAAAATTTTTGGGCTCCACCCGTTTTTGGCCAAATTTCAGGCCATTTAATCTAAAGCTAGCGGAACCCAAAACGAAAATCGGACCAAAACCGAAATTAAAACGCAAAACAAGAACAATTGACATTTAAATAATTTTAGGCTCATTATGACCTAATCAAATTTCAAATTAAAATTTTTTGGGCTCCACTCGTTTTTGACCAAATTTCAGGCCAATTAATATAAAGCTACCAGAAACCACATCGAAAATCGGACCAAAACCGAAATTAGGACGGAAAACAAGAAGAGCCCAACATTTTTTAATGTGGCTTTTTATTCGCAATAATGAGCCTAAAACTATTTGTTTATGCATTGTTCTTGTTTTTCGTTCTAATTTCGGTTTTTGCCCGATTTTCGATTTAGTTTCTGGTAGCTTTAGATTAAATAGCCTGAAATTTGGTCAAAACCGAGTGGAGCCCAAAAAAATTTAATTTGAAATTTGATTAGGTCATAACGAGCCTAAAATTATTTAAATGTCAATTGTTCTTGTTTTGCGTTTTAATTTCGTTTTTGGTACGATTTTCGATTTGGGTTCCGCTAGCTTTAGATTAAATGACCTGAAATTTGGTCAAAAACGAGTGGAGCCCAAGAAATTTTAATTTGGTATTTGATTAGGTCATAATGAGCCTAAAACTATTTGTATGTCAATTGTTCTTGTTTTTTGTTCTAATTTCGGTTTTGGTCCGATTTTCGATTTGTGTTCTGCTAGCTTTAGATTAAATGACCTGAAGTTTAGACATGAACGAGTGGAGCCCAAAAATTTTTAATGGGGCTTTTGATTAGGCCATAATGAGCCTAAAATTATTTGTTGTCAATTGATCTTGTTTTGCGTTCGAATTTGATGTTTGGTCCGATTTTCAATTTGAGGTTTGTTAGCTTTTAAGTGATAAAGCCTCACTTTTCTCCTAGAGCGAGCATAATAAAATAAATTAAAGTGGGCATTTAATTAGCCTTAAATAAACCTTTGATTTTCCAATTGTTTTTAAATCGCTGTTTGATATGGGTTCTACTAACTTTTTCTAAAGCTAGCAGAACCCGCGTTTTAGTTGGAAGGGATGGAGCCCAAAATTTTTAAAAGAGCTTTTAATTACCCTATAGTTAGCCTATAATTATCCATACTATCTTGTAATATTCTGCCGTATGGGTTCTGCTAGCTTAAGGGACGTATCAATACACGTATTTGAACATACCCTAGTAACACTACTCATTAAATAATTCTGCGCAAAAGAAGCACACATAATAACAAAAATTTATCCTTCAAAGATAAATCCTGTAACGAATCAATATTTGTATGTCCAAGTAAAATTTTGTTTTTAGATTTATCTGAAACAAGGAAGTTATTTAATTCATTTTAAAAAATATTTATTGAAACAAAATTCAATCTATAAGCCAGAATAAAACATAAATTAGTATTATAAATTTAAACTATTATAGTGTTATTAACATCCGCTGATGAAAAATTTAAAGTGCTAACTTGAAAATTAATTGTCGACTTAATGAAGCTAGCAACGCCACCAGATTTATACGAATCATTACAATTAGCAAAAAACGTAAAATCCGAAAAATTATAGTTTTTGATTTCCAAACTCGATATTCAGGCCTCAGTTAAAAAATTATATCTAAATTCTAAATTATCGAAATCTATATCTATTCCGTAAATTTTCCATGTGGTCTCAGTAAGCTAAGGTTACTAGAAACACAACCAACGTATTGGTTACTTGTAGGAGTTTTTGAGATATTGGCGAAACTGAGAAGAACTTGTATAGCCGCAGAAAATCAGAAAATTATAGTAAAAATTCAACTCCATAAATTTTCCCCAAATTTTCCATGCAGCCTAAGAATAATGACTTCTTATGAGAAAAACAACTGAAAGTATTGGTTTCTAGTGGGATTTTTTGAAATATTAGCTGAAAACTGAAAACATTTTAGTGAAAATCCTAATCAATAAATTTTCCTCTTTTATTTTCCCCAAATTTTCTATGTAGTCTCAGTGTGATCCAGCTATTAGAAAAACAACCGAAAGTCTTGATTACTAGTGGGAGTTTTTGAGATATTGGCCAGAAACTGAAAAGCACTTATGTGGCCGCCGAAAATCAAATGTTACCCAAATTTTGTGATTGAGTGCGAAGCAAGTTTCACAATGTCTCATTTAAGAAATAGCCGTCTTCTCTCAAGCTCAACATCCTTTTTAATCGTGTAGAATACACACATACCATATTTTCATCTAAAATTTATATTTCAATTAAAAAAAATTTAGAAACCAAACTGCCTAAGGATTGGTTATGAAATGATTAAGTTATGTCAAACATGAGCAGATTCTAGGATGTTGTCCAAACTCTTTTTAGAATCCCTTACCAATACTACTATCTACATTTAATCTTAATTCTTTAAGAAATGGCGAAAAGTCAGAATATTGTTAAATTTCCTTTACTTGGAGATGAATTAATTTGTCATTTTAAGGATCACTTTTAGTATTTTATTCCACTGGGATTTTATTTGGTGAAGAATACAAAATGAAAAAAAAAATCCCACTGGTATTAAAATAACATAGGAAATTCTCTTTTGTGGTAGTGCTATCACTTATGACGAGTATATCGTAATCCCTTATTTTCCGCTAGTAAATTCACTCCTATCATCGACTCAATTTAGCCGGCCAATAGCTGCAATTCAGCTGTTTTGATAAGGGATTTTCTGTTATTGAGAATTAGAGAATGCGTTTTTTTTAATTCTAGTCGTTCTTTTTTTGGATGCTTGCTTTTAAGTATAAGGCTGGGATCTATATGAATATTTCATTCTGTTGAAGATCCGCCGGTGGCTATTTCTTTTCCTACTATAAATACTGTTATAGTAGTAATGTTTAACCCTTGTTCCTTTTTTCAGATAATATGTAAATGGTCAGTATGAGTAATCCAAATCTAATTTTCAAAATTACAATAAATTTGCCAAATATTTTTAAAATATGCCAAAAGTTAAATTTATTTTATTATTTGCCCTGTGTTAGATAAACTTAACCGGACAAGTGGTGCAGTGGTTAAAGCTTCGGCACTTGGACCGGGAGGTACTGGGTTCGAATCCCATCAGAGGCCAGATGCAAATCGAATTTTCATCATCAACTACAATCGGTGATGTTAATAAACACAACTGAGACCCTCTAATGGAGTGCAAGATTTCAGCGCCGACCCACCGTCCATGTCAATGTACAGGTTGATATGGAGCTTGCAATGTGCAGGTGGTATACTGTAGTTGTGTGCCCAGCAAGATTTTTGCGATCACTTTTCATTTGCGACATGTCTCCCGAAAGCATAAATGCGATACGCTATTCGCAATGTGTTTTATAAATAACCGCATTGCGGCACACATTCAGAAAATGTACGCAATTCAATTGAAATTGAACTCTTTGCGTTATAAAGAAATGACGATAAAATAAAATTAGTGTGGAATCCTTCTTGCGATATGTCTACCGAAAGCGTAAATGCGAAATGTTATTCGCAATGAGTTTTAAAAGTTAACGCTCTGCGATATAAGTTTAGAAATTGGAATCATTAAAATTCGCTAACGCATTATGACTGTACTTTGTATGTAAGTCCAAAGTATTTTCAATCTTTTTGTAGTTTGGTCACTGCAGTCTGATGAGACGACCAATTTTTTAATATAAAAAATTCAATGTTTCATTAGTTCAAATCCAAACTGCCAACGTCTTGGTAACCTCACCTTGATGTAAATAACACTATCTATCGGGCTATTATCTAGAATGACCAAAAATTTCCTGGCTATTTTTCAGAATAACCCAATTTTAAACTTATGGCGAATTGAAGTTAATCTAGCGACAACATTTGAGAATTATATGCGATACACGGGCGAGTATATGCAGGTAATCCTCTGGATTTACGAAAGGTTGTACCAGCGGTATACTATTTATTATTGTAAGATTCGGTTAAAGTTAATCTGGCGATAACGTTTGAAAATTATATGCGATATACTGACGAGTACGTGCAGGGCATCCTTCAGTTTTACGAAAGTTTCGTTCTAGATAGTACTAGCGATATTCGACCGATTATCTTTAGGACACCTCGAGCCTATTTAGAAAAGATAAGCGCAAGTAAAAGAAAAGATAAATTTCATAGTTTTTCGTGCGTGGAGTCAAAGTTATTCGTGCGACAATATTTGCGAATTATAGGCGATATTGCGAGTAGTCGCTGGATGAGTATTCTACAGATATTTCACCGATAATCTGCGACCTTGCTGCGGTGAGTAGGTGAATAGGTGAATGGGTTAATGATGTAGCATGAATGCGTGGTATCACAATGGGCCAAAAATGGCCTAAGTGTAAACCACTGAAACCTAGATAAACTTATTAATTTGCGATAAGAAAACGTAAGATATTTGAGAAATTTGTGAGTAATAATTTTTAAGTTATGAGTAAAATTCGAAGCGACTAATTTTACAGTAGAACCTTCATTATATTTATAACGGTTACAGATAGGATATGTGCAATCATATAATTTTTGTTCAGATTAGTATCCAGCATCACCTTCTGAATTTATTATACATATCTAAGGGTCACCGTGTGTATAGTTATAAATTGCAGTCTAGCTGCTTCACATAAATTTTATTACGGTGTTGCCTTTATCAAAATGTACATAGTATGATAAAACTGTAGATGTTTGATTCCAAGCTGTTTTATTATTAAAATCAATCATAGTCTTTTCAATGTTTTTCAACGTGATATGCGAATAAATCAGCAATATCATTCTTGAGATAAATGAATGAATTAGTTTTCTTAAACTAGGAATAAGCAGCAGAATTTTAAAATGAAACGAAGAGTTAAAAAGAATCAGAAGTTTTGGAAACGCTGATAGAGCTTTAGTTCATAAGTGTTACGATTTTTTTTTCAAACTTTACCAACTAATTTAGATATTGTGTCAGAAACGCACGTATGAAAAGCGAAATAAAATTTAATTCCCTGTAATACTACCACAAAACGATATGTTTTCAAAATGCGTGTATAAAAATTATGTTATTAGATTCAAAAAAGATTATGTCAGGTTGAATGAAAATTCAACTATGTCTAGAAATACCAACAGTATTGTAATATAGCCATAATCTCGATTGGAAACGTAATTTTTTTGATCGCACCTAACAAATTGATATATACCTACAGCTACATATGAACAGCAATAGAACATATAAATTATATCCATTTTTAAGCGTTCGTGACCGGTGCCATTTAAATGTGAAAAGTGTGATTTTAATTTATGCAAACGTTCGGTACATATTTACATAAATTGTTATGTTTTTGTTGTACATTATTTTTTTAGTTGGCATACATAACTAATATGTGATTGTTATTATTATAATTACATGTTACTCATTAAAATTGCATAAATTTATTTTTTATGTTGAATATTGATTTTAACTCTTTCTACATATATGTAGGTGTATTGTTAGGTGCAGTGCAATACAATTTATTAACTATGTATTAAATAATTAAAAACACTTTAATGATACCTATCTCATAATTTAATTTGGATTGTTTCTGATGATTGATGATATTTCACTGCCTATATCAGATACATCAGAAATCTGTTTCGAAAATTCGATTTATGTTAAGCTGAACCCTCATACCCGCGATTTACACAAACTCTAGATAATGATGTATTCTACGTATTCCAGTTCTCATCCAGTGATTGCATCGACTACTATCAATACCTCTTTTCTTTTATAAAGAGATTCAAATTTTTTATATTGTCAATTTTTGGGTATCTTTTAAGTAACAAATTTTTTTTATATAAAATTATTTTATTTGCTTTATACAGCGTGTCCAACAATTGTCTGACAAGAATGGTACCGCTGGACTTTTTGGTCAAAACAAATGTGAGGTTACTTGTATCACTTCGCACGTTGAAACCTCCCTATCAAATTATAAACGTCTAAAGAGGGGCCTTCCAGCATAGCACCTTGTATTAAAGAAACTTCAATATCTTGAAAAATAACCATTTTATTTTAAAGTAATAATTTCATTAAAAATTTAATAAAATTCTTTTTTAAATAAGGTATAATAATTATGAGAATATAATTAAAAATTATTCAAATTTAAAAAACTCTTTTAAACGTCTTTAACATGCAAAGTGATAAAAGTAACCTCATATTCATTTTGATCAAGAAATGCAACGTTACCGTTCGTGTCAACTACTTCTGGAACACCCTGTATAATTGTAAGTTTTTATTTCAAATTTTTTTCAAAAAATTTTATCTAATGTAATTTTTACATTTATTGTTAATTTTTTCATTGTATATTTGTTGTAAAATGTTTTATTATTTTTATGTTCTGATGATGCACAGGAAAACTGTTGCGAAACGTTGACATTTTGATTAATTTTAAATAAAAAGGCTTATCCAGTTTAACAAACCGCTTTTTATGAATAATTTAAAGAATAATATTTCTTTTATATATTAACATTCACTTCGTGCATGTAATATTTTGTTTGACGAAGTTAATTAATATTTAAGTTGTACTCTTTTTGAAGCATTTAAAAAGTCGATATTGATCCATATTAATTTAGCTAATAATTTAATGCATTTATGTTTTAATTGTACGTCTAGTACATATATATCTGCATGCACAAGGTGATTTACTTTCTGCATGTAATTTTTGAATCTGATTTCTGCATTGTAAATATTTTAATAAATGCTCCGGTGATTTATTATTAGTAAAACTCTTCTTGAATTTGGTTAGTTTAATTATATTTTAACATGTGTATTTGTCTTGTTGAATTTTAATATTCACTTCGTGCATATAATAGTTGTTTGACGAAGTTAATAAATATTTATGTTACACTATTTGTGAAGCATATAAAAGGTTGGTATTGATCCATTTAAATTTAATCATTTTATTAATGCATTAATCTTTTAATTGTACGTCTAACACATATACGGCTGCATCAACGCGGTGATTTACTTCCTGCATGTAAATTTAGAATCTGATTTCTGCAATGCAAATATTTTAATAAATGATTGGGTGAAATATTATTAATAAAACTCTACTTGAATTTTGTTAGTTTAAGTATTGTTTAACATGTTAGTTTGTCTTCTTGCATACTAATATTCACTTCTTGCATGTAATAATTTGTTTGATAAAGTTAAAGGTCGGTTTTGATCCATTATCCAGTTAATTAATTAATGCATTTATGATTTAATTGTAAGTTTAATACGTAGGTGTCTGCATCAACCAGGTGATTTACCTCTTGCATGTAACTTTTTGAATTTGATTTCTGCAATGCAAATATTTTTAGCTTGATTGAAATATTATTCTTAAAACTCCTTTTTAGTTTGTTTAGTTTAAGTGTTGTTAAAATTGTTTTTTTGTCTTGTTGAATATTAAAATTTACTTCGTGCATGTAATAATTTGTTTGACGAAGTTAATAAAAATTTAAGTTATATAACCTTCCTGAAGCAGCGCATGAAGGAATATGTAAAGTTTGGAACGTAACCAACTCACTACTACTGGTAAATGTACAATTACATATCGACATACTGACCATCTTCTTTAGATGTCACCTGAAGGAAACGTTAAATGTTCTCAGAACTAGATTGGGTTCTGATTATGTCTCGATGCCCATAAATTAAATGAAGACACGAAAAAGGTTGGCTTCGGCTTATACCGACTCTGGATTTAAAGGACGGCTGATGTTTCAGAGAGGTTAATGAATGCTGGGTTAACCATTAATGTTGAGAAGTGCTAGTTCGTCCTTAAAGAAACTGTATATCTCGGCTATTTGGTTGGTAATGGAGGACTAATGCCCAATCTGAATGCCTATAGCTGTGGTGCTAGTAATTATAAAGTTCCGTTCATATGTCGATGGTCAACAGGGATGGGCGATTACGCGTCGACTACTAGTTTTTACATGATTTCGTCGACAACTCGTCGGAAACGTCGCCAACGTCGACTACGCCGACAACGTCTTGAACTACTTGAAAATTTAATTTACGCTCGATAGATGAAACTTATAATATCTGCGTTTTTTTACTCGATGTAGAGTTCGCGATAGCTATTTTCAAATTTGTCCAATTTAAAATTAAATTTTTTTTTTTTTTTTTTAATTAAATAATTTATAGATTTAATAGAAATCTATGTATAACCAAAAAAACCCATCATAAAAGTTGTATGGTTTTCTTGTAATATCGTTGTTCTGTATAGTTCTGTATAATAACGGAGTAGTTCAGAACTATACAGAACAACGATATTACGAGAAAACCATACAACTTGTATGATGGATTTTTTTCATTATACATAGATTTCTATTAAATCTAAATTATTTAATTTAAAAACATTAAATTTTTAATTTTAAATTAGACAATTTTGAAAAAAAGCTATCGCGAACTCTACTCGATTATTTTCAAAAAAACGCAGCTAATAAAACTCAGCATAAATTGCCTTTACTAAACTGATTGATAGATGGCACTGTATTTATGAATCATTAAAACACACTGTACCTAACATTTGTATCATAAATTGCGTAATAAATTAATAATTATTCATTATCGAAATAAATTCTTTGACAATTGAAAAAAGTCATATTATATTTGCGGATTTGAATAAAATTTGAGCCTATCGTGATTTCGCTCGAATGAAATTTTGATGCTTCTACTATTCATAACTACGCGGCGAATAATAGGTCATAAATTATTCGCCGCGTTTCATTTATGCTGACTTTTTATTTAATTTTGCTTTGTGGTATCTTCGAATAAGATAAACTATTCGTTTACATATATCCCTTTTCAACCAAAAAAAAATGGCTCTATAAAAGTCCAAACCACACAAATGTGCGAGTAAAAAATCATAATAATTTTTAGACATGGTATTTTTGCCGTACCCACACAATTGTGTTAGTAAAACACAAAAGGAATATATCTATTTGATAAAAGATGGCGCGCAAAGCATATAATCTATTGAAATATTCAATAGTTTTAGATAGATAGATAGATAGATGCCTCTAGTTCAGAGATTTTAAATTTATGTTTAATTTATAAAATGGTTGTAAAAATGTTAGAATTAAATTTAAGTAATTATTCATCAATTTTAATAGTGCGGTTAACATAAAACAATTAAAAATTTAGTTTTTAATATCATTTTCTAAGTTGTCGACGTTGTCTACGTTGTCGACGTCTGAAAAGCAAAAAATCGGTATGTAATCTACGTGCTAGATTACGTGTCGACCACTACGTAGATTACCTTACGTAATCTACCCGCCCATCCTCGATGGTCAACCTTTCACCATGTTAACAGATCATGCAAGCTTGACTTGGTTGAAGCCCTAAAATGATGTCACTGTCGACTTGCCAGATGGAGTCTAAAGTAAAAAGGGTAAGACTTCAACATAGTGTACAGAAAAGGCTGTTTTAATGCGGTACCCGATGCTTTGTTACGCATTAATATAGACTATTGGACTCAGTAGCCACCCCCGTAAATATTGGTTTAGATTCCTTGGCTTTCTGTACCCCAGAGTACCAGGAAGTAATAGAAACCATTGAAAACTGTCCTTAGAAAATCCAATGTTCTTCTACTTGACGGAAAAGCATATTAGAATCTCAACCCACCTAAAAATCGTTGAGTCTGTGTTGGGCGACGTTACCTTGTGGAAACTACTAAACCCTTTCAAGCTTGTTTGGTTGAATCAACGCATTGTGTTCAGTCGTCCGCTCATTTGGGGCCCGCATTTAAATTTAATGTACGAGATTTTAATAAATGTGATACATGTAAGCGCAACCTCTTCTTAACTCCTTTTCAGTAATCTGCCGGCCAAGGCAGATGGTTTATCTACACTTCCTTGGCCCTTATCCATGTATTCGGGATGGAAATACGTGTATTATCATAGTGGTATTTCCAGAATATTTTTGCAATGAAAAATTAGCTAAACTTAAATTAGTTAAATCTTATACAACAAAATAAAGGGTGATTTTTTAAGAGCTTGAGAACTTTTTTTTAAAAAAAAACGCATAAAATTTGCAAAATCTCATCAGTTCTTTATTTGAAACGTTAGATTGGTCCATGACATTTACTTTTTGAAGATAATTTTATTTAAATGTTGACCGCGGCTGCGTCTTAGGTGGTCCATTCGGAAAGTCCAATTTTGGGCAACTTTTTCGAGCATTTCGGCCGGAATAGCCCGAATTTCTTCGGAAATGTTGTCTTCCAAAACTGGAATAGTTGCTGGCTTATTTCTGTAGACTTTAGACTTGACGTAGCCCCACAAAAAATAGTCTAAAGGCGTCAAATTGCATGATCTTGGTGGCCAACTTACCGGGCCATTTCTTGAGATGAATTGTTCTCCGAAGTTTTCCCTCAAAATGGCCATAGAATCGCGAGCTGTGTGGCATGTAGCGCCATCTTGTTGAAACCACATGTCAACTAAGTTCAGTTCTTCCATTTTTGGCAACAAAAAGTTTGTTAGCATCGAACGATAGCGATCGCCATTCACCGTAACGTTGCGTCCAACAGCATCTTTGAAAAAATACGGTCCAATGATTCCACCAGCGTACAAACCACACCAAACAGTGCATTTTTCGGGATGCATGGGCAGTTCTTGAACGGCTTCTGGTTGCTCTTCACTCAAAATGCGGCAATTTTGCTTATTTACGTAGCCATTCAACCAGAAATGAGCCTCATCGCTGAACAAAATTTGTCGATAAAAAAGCGGATTTTCTGCCAACTTTTCTAGGGCCCATTCACTGAAAATTCGACGTTGTGGCTCGTTAGTAAGTCTATTCATTATGAAATGTCAAAGCATACTGAGCATCTTTCTCTTTGACACCTTGTCTGAAATCCCGCGTGATCTGTCAAATACTAATGCATGAAAATCCTAACCACAAAAAAATCACCCGTTATATATCTAGATTTTTCGGCAATATATCTAAAAAACTAGGCAGACATTGTATTTTGATTTTAACTAATTGGCATTAAGTAAATAATTTACTAAATTTTTCTGTGTAGTAATAATGGTGAGGAATCTAGATTTCATTCACTAGATCTGTACCGGATAAGGCACGGTTGTGAACTGGCTGGTTCGTCAATCACCACTTAAAACTGTTTAAAATTGGTTTTCCACTTTACACCAAAACTTCAATTTATTAATTTTATATTTTTTATAATTTTTATTTTTGGTTGATTTGATTGAATTTACGCTGGTGGTTACGATACAAGTAAGGAAAAAATCTGACCTTTATACAAAACAAAAAAATACTAATAGACAGTTCCGCTCGAAATAGTATTGCTTGTGCGCAAACCGTATACACCCAAATTTGACATTAAACTTCTGCAGAGGCAAGACCATTTCGAGCAAGCACAAATGTCAATCAAATTTTGGAGTATAAAGTTTTAGTATGCTCCAAACATACCGCCGACGTTGAACCGAAAGTTCAAGAAACTGGTAGCAGCACCAATTTGGTTATGGGCCGTTTGAATATTCCAGCCTTTGCCTGGATGGAAGCTACTCGTACTAGTCCATCTTGTCCCGGATGTATTTGTTGGATTTTGCCTAATGGCCACTGGGCTGGCGGTGTATTATCATCACGCAACAACACTATGTCACCTGGTTTTAAATTCGTATGTTTGTGTTGCCACTTGGAACGATTGTGCAACGTGGTTAAATATTCGTGTCGAAAACGCTTCCAGAAATGCTGCATCATATATTGGATGTGCTGCCAGCGTGTCAATACATTTTGTTTCGTCGTGGTATGATCTTGATCGGGTGGTAACGCCATGGAGTGCCCGATTATAAAATGAGCTGGTGTGAGCATATCGATATCGTCTGCACTCGCTGGTAACGAACAGAGCAGACGAGAATTTAAAATGCCTTCGATTTGCGTCAATAGTGTCGTCATTTCCTCAAAGTTCAATACGGTATTACCCACGACTCGTCGTAAATGGTACTTCATTGACTTCACCGCTGATTCATATAGCCCACCGAAATTGGGCCCAGATGGTGGTGAGAAGTGCCATCTTGTTTGGTAATCTAATAAAAAGTTTGAAATAAGATTATTATGTTGTTTTGATCGGTTAAGGTTATGGATTTCATGCAATTGGTTTCTAGCACCGACAAAATTGGTGCCATTGTCACTATACATATCTGAGCATAGTCCTCTCCTGGACATGAATCGTTTCAGCGCCGCCAAAAAGGCGCTGGTGGATAAATCACTGACCAGCTCGATATGGACGGCCTTGCTGCTCATACATACGAAAATGGCAACGTATCCTTTATGCAATTTGGACCGCCGGCCTACCATCGACCGAAGTGTAATAGGCCCAGCGTAATCAACCCCCGTTTGGTTAAAGACATATTTTAGATTCACTCGTGCAGGTGGCAAATCTCCCATCAGTTGATTCAGTCTTTCAGGCTTGTATCGCGTACATTGGACACAACGATGAATGTGTTGTCGAACCAAATTTTTACAATTGAGGATCCAATATCGTTGCCTTAATGTGGCCACCATCAATGATTGTGCTGCGTGCAGATATTTGGTATGGGTGTCACTGATGATCAGATCGGTAATAATGTGGTTCGCGGGTAGTATGGTCGGAAACCGTGCGCTATACTCGATGTTTGTAAAATTCCATGCTCATCTATAAATGGATTCAAGGCCAGTAATTTACTATTCTTTGGTAACGATTTCTGGTTTTTAATGCAGGACCATTCCGTAGCCAAACCATTCTGCTGTACCCACTTGAGAATAACATTGGTCGATCGCTCATATTCGTTGACCGATAATATCGTCGATTTGGGTTCCTTTTCTCTAGCCTTTCGAATATTATTGAGAAACTGATACAATCGCGCAATGATTCGTACGAGCTTGGTGAATGTTGAATATCTCGGTGCTAAGTTTTCCAGGAGGTTGTTGGTTGTAATGGTACTTAGGCCCTGCGTCGTTATTGGCCGTTCTTCGTTGGTGCGGTGATTTGGTTGACATAACTTTTCCTGATTCGGCCAAAATTCTTGATCTCGCTGCAACCACTCGGGTCCTTTCCACCACAGGCCGAAGTTTTGTAGCTTAGATGGTATAATGCCGCGCGAGGCGCAATCAGCCGGGTTTTCGGTGGTCGGTACATAGCGCCAATTGACTCGTGATGTGGATTCTAGGATTTCTGCCGTTCGATTTGCTACATAGCTTTTCCAACATCTTGGAAGACAGGATAACCACCACAATACATTTGTTGAATCGGTCCAGTAGAAGACCTCAATATTTTCGACTTGCAATGACTCGATCACTGTTTTCATCAGCCTGGTTAGCAGTAAGGCAGCGCACAGTTCCAAACTTGGAATCGAAAGGTGCTTAATTGGTGCTACTCGAGTTTTTGCACAAACGATATTGGTCCGGAAGGTCCCATCTTCGGCTTTGGTTCTACTATATATTACAGCTGCATAAGCGAACTCGGAGGAATCAGAAAATCCGTGTAATTCGAACGGTTCACTCGCAGTACTTAACCATCGTGGAATTGAAATTGCATCTATATGGTTTAACTCTTGCCGAAGCTCGTGCCATTTCTTCGAAATACTGGTTGGCAATGGATCGTCCCAATGTAAATCTAGTAGCCACAAAGATTGAAATAAAATTTTAACCATAATTATGGATGGTGACAACCATCCCAGCGGGTCAAAAATTTTAGACGCCTCTGATAGTAACTCGCGCTTCGTCTTTGCCATTACTCCAGTGGACAAAACTTTAAAGTGAAACGAGTCAGTCGTTGGACGCCATTCCAGGCCTAGCAATTTAATTGACCGCGATCCCTCGGAAATTTCGATTGGTGAGACTTCTTGGCTTGTCTGAGGTACATTTTGAAGTACTAATGGGCTATTTGAGGTCCATTTTCGTAAATGAAATCCTGCGTCCTGTAATAATTGAATAATCTGAGCTTGGAGTGCTGCAGCTTCGGTCTCGTTATTGGCCCCTGACATTAAATCGTCGATGTATATGTCTTGTCTGATTACTTTCGACGCTCTCGGAAACGTGGTAGAATTGGTATCGGCTATTGTGGTTAAAGTTTTAGTGGCCAAGTACGGTGCAGAGGCTATACCATAGGTTACGGTCAACAGCCGGTAATCCTCGATTGGTGTGTCTGGAGATGCTCGCCACACGATTCGTTGGTAGTCCGCGTCTTCCCTATCGATCAATATCTGGCGGTACATCTTTTCAATGTCGCTGGTGAATACGATAACATGCTTCCGAAAACGAACGAGAATCGCGAACAAGCTGTCTTGGACGGTAGGCCCTACCATTAGGTTGTCGTTTAGTGACACATTTGTCGTAGATTTCGCCGACGCATCGAATACTACCCTGACCTTCGTAGTGGTACTGGATTGCTTCACAACTGCATGATGCGGCATGTAATATGAGGGTATTGGTTTGTGGGATGATTCGTTGGGATCAATACGTTCCATGTGACCTAGCCTTGAATATTCGCGCATAAAATCCGTATATTCTCGTTTAAGTTCTGGGTTCCTGGTTAGTTTGGCTTCAACCGCAAATAATCGTTTAATGGCTCGATCTCTCGTATCTCCTATCGGTTTGATGTCCCTCTTGAATGATAATTTTACAATAAACCGCCCCGTTGCTGTTCGTTGGAATGTCTCTGCGAAATGCGTTTCACATGATGCTTCCTCAGCTGTCAGATGTTTGGTAGCCGGAACTTCTTCGATTTCCCAGAAATTTCGTAAAAGCTGATCAAGCTCTGGTTCTGCACACACGGTCAATTGTGCTAAACAGTTGGTCGGTTTAGTACTGGTCGTTCCTGCTACTATCCATCCGAAAATGGTGTTTTGGGCTACTGGTTGTCCCTGATCTCCTGGGATCTTACCCTCGATCAATACCTCGAAAAAATGCTCAGCGCCGATTAAGATGTCAATGATGCCAGATTCGTGAAACTTGGGATCTGCTAACTGCAGGTTCTTCACGCGGTCCCATAATTCCGGGTTCACGTTTGTGGATGGTAGTGTGGCTGTTATGGTTGGAAGGATTAGCGCATTAATCATTAATTTTGGTCCGATACCAAATCGTGGTGAGATTTCTAAATTAGTAGCGCTTTTGGTGGATTCCGCGGTCGATGAGCCAACACCCTTTATCGTGATGTTTGCCTTGTATCGGTAAGGCCAAACGGTTTACACAAGCTTCTGTGACGAAGGACGCCTGTGAGCCGGAATCGAGGAGTATCCGGCATGGTTGCATAAGTCCACGTGCATCGGTGACGTGTACCATCGCTGTCGGTAGTAGCGAGTGGAAGGTTGGTTGATTGGATGACGATTTATGGTTTAACGGTATGGTATGATGTGTGTTGATTGATGGTGTTTGCATGGTGGTAATTGAGATTAGGTGTGAAGCTGGTATTATGTTGATTGGAGACGTGTTCGTGTTGATTGGCTTTAATTGCGTGGTCGGTGTTCTGTCGATTGAAGCATGTGTTGATGTTGATTCAGGATTTGACGAGTTAGGCGTTATTTGTACTGTATTAACGACCGGTGTGGTTGGTGGTCGTGGTACGGATTGTGGATTTATCGGGTTGGCCACGTGCAGCAAACTGTTATGACGTTTACGACAGATCTGGCACGACCGTTTGGATTTGCAGGTTCGAACGGTATGAGAATCACTCAGACAGTTATAGCATCGCATTTTCTCGTTTATAAAATTTCGCCTCTCCAGCACGTTCATATTTCGGAATTTAGAACATTGGTACAACAGATGCTCAACGTCACACAACGGACAATTTAAATTTGTGGTGAACGTGGTATGTGCATTTCGTAGACTCGGCATGCGGACAATTGGCTTGTTCACTGTTTCTCGGATGCCTTCTAACGTGTCGGCTCGAATTTGTAGACAATCCATCAGGTTTTGGAAGGTAGGGTACTCGATTTTCGCTGACTCGTGTTGCCAAAACTGTCGACTATCATCGTCCAGTTTACTGACAATAATATAAATTAACCAAGGGTCTCGAACTTCTCCTGGGGGACCAATTGCTTTCAGTCCTCGGATCACTTCTTCCGCTGTATCGGCCAGATGTCGTATCGTCGACGCGTTCACCCGTGTAATCGAAGGTTGTTTAAAAAAGGTTTCAATATAGCGATTAATGGTCAACTTTTTTTTATCGTATCGTTTGATTAATATTTGATAAGCCTCGACGTAATTCGCATCCGTTACATTGAGGTGTTTGATCAATCCTAGTGGTTCACCCTTTAACAGACCCTTCAAATACTGCAGTTTTTGAGCTGCGGTTAGTGATACCTTTTCATGTACCGCACTATTGAACAAATCGAAGAAGCTTTGCCATTCTTGGAAATTGCCATCGAAAACTGGTATATTCATACGCGGTAGTTTAGTCTCGTGTGACCCCGCATGAAATTGACCCGTGTTCTCACCAACTGTTCCCGAGATATTCAGTGGAACCGTTGCAGTGTGAAAATGCCGAAGTGCGGCGGTGAGTTGAGCGACTGCGTGGTAATAGTTGTCGTCGAATTCCTCTGACAACGAGGGTGCATCCGAATCCAATTCAAACATTTTATCTTCCACTTTGACAAACTCGGACCACAACTCGTGAATTTTGTCTACCCGAGCTTTGATTTGCTCCATTTTGGTGGAGGCTTCGATCGAATCCGCAAAGGTTACGATTTTGGTCATTTGACCTTTCAAAACGGACCGACGTCTTTTAAGAGCCTCCATTGAAACCGATAAACTCACAATCCCACAATTTTTGTATAATACACGACAATTTTAAATATAAGCGTACGACTATTCACGGAATCTGAATTTTCAAAATGGTGGACCCACGCTTTGGTTGAAGGACGACATTTTTGTGCAGACCATCCGGCTCGAAGGACCAAAAAATGTACCGGATAAGGCACGGTTGTGAACTGGCTGGTTCGTCAATCACCACTTAAAACTGTTTAAAATTGGTTTTCCACTTTACACCAAAACTTCAATTTATTAATTTTATATTTTTTATAATTTTTATTTTTGGTTGATTTGATTGAATTTACGCTGGTGGTTACGATACAAGTAAGGAAAAAATCTGACCTTTATACAAAACAAAAAAATACTAATAGACAGTTCCGCTCGAAATAGTATTGCTTGTGCGCAAACCGTATACACCCAAATTTGACATTAAACTTCTGCAGAGGCAAGACCATTTCGAGCAAGCACAAATGTCAATCAAATTTTGGAGTATAAAGTTTTAGTATGCTCCAAACAAGATCTATAGAATCGATCCCAACAATGTGCATTGTTTAATTAACCTGTAATTTATTTGTTATTAAATTAATTTTTCGTGATCTAAATTTCTGCGCTTCAATATTTTTTTTTTTGGTTTTGGAATGGTACGAACTCTTGTCGCGAATTTTATTCGTTGAATATAATATATATAATATATAATATACAGATAACACAAAAAAAATTTCGGGATAATACAAAAAATGTCATGATAGTAAC
Organism: Nephrotoma flavescens; assembly: GCA_932526605.1. NCBI lineage: Eukaryota > Metazoa > Arthropoda > Insecta > Diptera > Tipulidae > Nephrotoma > Nephrotoma flavescens. The sequence goes on along the minus strand of OW052220.1, from coordinate 89,657,081 downwards.
AACTTTTCACGATTACATTCAAAACTACCAAAATTAAGATTTTTTTTCGGGATGATACTAAAAAATGTCGTTTTTTAGCGTTGCCATCGCATTTTTTTAGGGATATTTTTCGAGCTAACTTCACAAACTAACTTATTCAGATCGATGCCATCATATTTGAAAACCTAGCGATTCGCGAAAGTTGAAAATGTGCAAAAATGACTATTTTGCTTCGAAACCACCAAGTTTCTATCTATTTTAGTAAAGTTGAATTTGATCAAAACAAAGCAGAGTGCACACCTAATAATTTCGTAAATGCGCTGAAAATTAACTATATTTTTAAATTGTTACCTCTCATCTGTTTTGTGTTGTCTATCTTTCGGATCATGCGGTATTTGCAACCCAATCGTTTTAATATTTATTTTTCATGAAAATCTCCTAAACTTTAAGTTATATACAAACCAAAAATATTTGGCATCTACCATTACTTGAATTTGTTTTAACGGTATCTTATTTTCAGTTTCACAACTAAAACATTTTAACTTATTTGAAAAGTTTATATAACTTTATTTAAAAATATTTTGATTCAGGGTACTACAGCCATATCATTTCAATCATACATTAATTTTCTCACAAAGTATAGATAGTGCACACAAACGTGAAAAACTAATAAGAACTTTACTATATAGGAAAAGTTTTTTGTTTACTCGAGAGCTATAATAATTTAATGACCATCTAATGTTATTCGTCGAAAAATATGGTTCGGTTTTATCTTAATTGAAAACTAAAAATATTCAGAATTTTCTTCTGAAATTTGAAACTTTATTTGAATAATATTTTACTAGTTTTTTCGAGTTTTACAGTTTTTGACCCTTTTATGCGCTGCATATCGACTTTGATTGCTTTATATACATAGTACACAAGTTTCAAATGCATTATGAATATATGAAGACGTTTCTCTCATAAAATTATATACCAACTTTATTATCCATAAACTAGAAAAAACGTATCTTATCTTAATGTTTAAGACGCAAACTAGGACAAAAACTAAATTTGAACTATACACACACTCGCATCTAACCACACATTTGTGCTTTATATCTAAATATCTCGTAAATACAAGGATATATGCAATTAAGACCTAAACCTATAGCAAATGTAATCAAGCACACACAACCTACACCATATACAACAATAGAGGAAAATGATAAAATTTTAAGCTTACTTTATACTTGTCGCTCATATGCGACTTTTACAACCTCATCTACTGAATTTTCCCGTTTTTTTTCACATAATACGACGGTTTGCGTGAAAATTACAATTTTATTTATTTGTGTTTATTTACGTGTAAATGTATTATGTTTGTTAATATTTAACTTTATTGTTTTGTTGTTGTTTAATAGTAAAGCACACACACATATAGCTAAAGGAGCGGTATATTCTATGAATAAAGTAGCAACAGTATCCAACTATACGGTAACATATTGTGATCATAAATATACGAGATAAGACGTGGAAAAAAATAATAGTTTGCTTCATATGTACGTACATACATATTTCTGGGTGGTATGTAGAGCGAAATATGTGTCACCATTTTATGTATATTTCTTTCTAGTTTAATGATTTTATTATTTGGTGATATAAAGTACAATGTTATATGTTTCACAAACGGTACAGTTTCATACCATAAGAATACACTTTACCTAGTTTACTGCAGTAATTCGTAACCGTGCATTTGCGGTCCCACAATATTTGTTTACTTTATATTAAAAGGTATAAAGGGTAGTTAAATTTTAAGGGCCGATGTTGATTTTGAATAAAACACAAATTATTTAGGAAATTATTGTCAATTCTTTTTATTATGATAATATGGTATGGTTCAATTATGTATAGAACAAAATATCGGCTAAATGGCCGCCGCGACCTTGGCGGCACACCTCCACCCAATGGAATTCACTTAAAATTTTAAAAATTGAAGAAATCATCTAGCCAATGATTGCCAAGTGTGGAACTTACTGTTTTTAACTTGGGATGGTGTCTGAAATTTGTAAAAAAAAGTTCAAGGCAATTTGCATGGTGTGATTGGCGGTATGGCCCTACACGTATACGTGGAAGCATCTTTGGCCAAATTCACTTAAATCTTTGAAAATTCAAAAAATCATCAGGCATCGGAAAGTAGACTAAATTTGCTATATTTTAAAAGTAAAAAAAAAAAAACTTAATTCTAAATTTCACCAAGGTACAAACGTTTGAAAATAGGGTATTTTTTCTAAAAAAATTACTGTTGCGATTTTTGTTTTGCGCAATGTATACCGGGTGTTTCTTTTAAACTGAGACGATAAAATATCTGGAAAAATAGCCACTCTACGGAAAAAATGTCCATAATCAAAATTTAATCATACCGCGGGGGAAATACATTAGTGCAAAAAAATACTCCCCCATCGCCGTATTTTTTTTGTAACACTCCAATAATGCATGTTGTGCCGGTTAACCGTTCCATGGTTTGTAAAAGACGATTCGTCAGAGAACATTACGCAGCGAAAAAAATTGGGGTTTTGTTGTATTTGTTCACGTGCCCATTGACAAAAAGTTACCCGATTTTGGAAATCAGCGCCATGAAGATCTTGGTGTAAAGACACATGATATGGATGATACTTATGCCGTTTTAAAATTCTCCAAACACTGGTGAGGGACAATCCGGAATCGCGAACTATTTCTCGTGTACTTACATGAGGATTATGAGCCACTGCTGCCAATACAGCAATTTCATTATTTTATCCAGTGACTGTTGCTCTACGGGTCCTCTTTTTCTGTTGAACATTTCCATCAGTAATAAATTGTTTGATAGTACGACCAAATGAAGCACGTGAACGAATCCTATCCGGAAAACGTTGAGCGTAAATAGCAACAGCATTTTCAAGGTTTCTGCCAGCTTCTCCATAAACCATTCTAATATATATTTTCGTTTATTTTGCAATTACGAAAAACATGAAGATAAGAAATAACTCAAACGTTAAATGTGATTTACAAAACTGAATAAATTGTTTTGATGACGAATTTCGAGTATTTCCAATGAAAACGTGATGTTTTTTATTTCAAACGTATTGCAGAATCGACTGCGTGTGTTCTAAGAAGGAAAAATTGAAAAAATTGAATTTCATCGATTACAACGCCATCTATCATGAACCACACAAAATATTTCATTCAAATCTTAAAAGTTACCCCCGCCCCACCTACAAAGCGGGGGGTGGAGGACTATTTTTTTGCACTAATTTATTTCCTCCGCGGTATGATTAAATTTTGATTATGGACATCGGTTGATCGTCTCAGTTTAAAAGAAACACCCCAAAAATTATTTATATAAAAATCAGAAAAAAACCAACCGCAATAAGGAATGGAAAGTTAAAAAATATTTCTGAAAAGCGACATTCAAACTATTTATTTTCATGTTGTTAATCACACCACACCATGAAGAATCTAAATAAAATGTTTAACCTATTGGTTGACCCAAATGTTGGCCCACCACCATATCGCCAAAATGCAAATTGTCTTCCACAACATGCAATTTGCCTTGTAATTTTTTTTTTACAAATTTTAGACACTATTGCAAGTTAAAAACACTAAATTCCACACTTGGCAATCATTGGTTTGATGATTTTTTGAATTTTTAAAAATTTAAGTGAATTTGGCCAAAGATGCTTCCACATGTACGTGTAAGGCAATACCGCCAATCACAACATGCAAATTGCCTTGAAATTTTTTTTACAAATTTTAGACACCTTCCCAAGTTAAAAACACTAAATTCCACACTTGACAATCATTGTTGCGATGGTTTTTTGAATTAAAATAACGGGTTATCCAATTCGAGGTTGATAAAGTAGAAATCTGTATACCGACATCTGTCAAAGATAAACGTCAAGTACGCTGTCATTTATTTAGTTGACATTCTGCCATTTAAGAATATGGAGCATTTAACAATCGACCAACGCGTTAAAATTATTAAATCTTATTATGCTGATTTTTCGAACAAAATTTTCTTCAGTGATGAAGCTCATTTTTCGCTTGGTGGATACGTTAATAAGCAAAACTGTAGAATTTGGGGCTCAGAAAATCCACAATTGATTGTAGAGAAGCCATTACACCCGGAAAAAGTCACTGTTTGGTGCGCATTGTGGTCTGGTGGTGTGATTGGGCCGTATTTTTTTGAGAACAACCATGGACGAACCGTTACCGTCAATTCTGAGCGCTATGGCCGCATGTTAACCGATTATTTTTTTACGAAAATCGAAGATTATGATCTTGACGATATGTGGTTCCAGCAGGATGGAGCAACCAGTCACGTAACACGAGCAAATCGAGATCTTTTGCAAGAGAAATTTCCTGGACGTTTGATTTCGCGATTGGCTGATGTCAATTGGCCTCCAAGATCCTGTGATTTAACGCCTTTGGATTTCTTTTTGTGTGGCTAGGCGAAAGATCGTGTTTACGCAAACAATCCTCAAACTCTTGACGAATTGAAAACTAATATTCGTAAGGTAATGGCCGAGATACCGCCCGAAATGTGCCGAAAAGTCATTGAAAATTACCTCAAAAGAATCAAGGCCTGTAAGAAGTCCCGTGGAGGACATTTGAATGATATCTTGTTTAACTAAAAATGGCAAGGATCAATCTGTAAAATGAAATAAAAATTACAATACATTCCGAATATTTTGTGTGTTTTTTTTAAGTTTACTTTATCAACCTTGAATTGGATAACCCTTTACTTTAAACAATTTTTGTTAAAAAATATGTATAATTATACACTTATTTTTGTATTACAGTGATTCTCAATATTTATTTTTTATTTTGATAAATAATTTTAATTAAACCACGTGTTTCGAGTTTCTTACTTTTTTTCTTTTCTAGCTACACTTTTTGATAATTTGTGTAGCTACACATTTTGAGTCTACACTTTTCGTTAAAAAGTGTAGTTACACTTTTTGTTAACGTTAAATACTTCACACCGGTCTGTTGCACGATTGTGAGATTTTACTCGCACTCACAGTCTGTAGTTATTAACTAATAGTTTTTGCTCAATAAAATTCGTCTACATTGAAATTGTTGCCATTGGGTTTTTCTTACCATCGAAAGATTTTTTGCATATTGTGTCCCCTGTGTTTCAAAAACTGCAAAAACATCAAGATCCCTAAGCGGGCACTTATATACCGCCTCCCTTCCCTCCTTCCTCCGGTAATCATGAAATCTCGGGACAAAAGCTGCTCATATCTTTCATGATGATTGAAAGAAACCTGTTTGAAGATAGATACTATTATGAGTATAAATCGTAAATATTAGAAATGCAGACGCCGTCCGAACGGGATATTCTGGGACAATTTCGACTGAGCGTTAAAAATTTGTAGAATAATTTGTAAATTGGAAGAAAATTTCCAAAGCAAATTATTTTGATTCTAATACCTGTCATAAAATAGCAAACGCTTGTTCATTTTCTCTTTAAGCAAAATTTTTTATATCTGTAGGTTGGTCGTCTGCGGACCAAGTGGCGAAAACATAAAAATATTTTAAATCGCAGGGGAATTTTTATATGAAAAAAAAAATGATGGAGAAATCTTTTTAAGCGTTTTTATTGGTTTAGCGTGTGTATTAAAATAATAAATTTTCGCTCGCACTCGCTCGCAGTCGGCTTAAGTGATTGAGAAACAAAAAATTATTATAAGACAGTAACGGAATCTTATAATATTCCGTTCAAACCTAATTCCTATATAATTTTTCTGTCATCAACGTAGTTTCACCATGACTTTGAAGATAGCATCTTCACGAAAAACCATCGAAAATTTGTCATGCTGATATTACGTACTATTCTTTATGGTTGTTGTTGTATTCATATACAATAAATTTGTTTACTACAAACATAAATATGTTTTTGTTTATGCGATCAAATTGCAAGCATACGTCACTCAACGTACATATAATTTAATTATTATAAATGCAAGTGAGCAGACGTAGATTGTGATTGTGGTTGTTTTGTTTTGTTTTGTGTACACGAAAAGCAAACGTTATACTTAGGTATATGAACGACCTATGTAGAAAGGTGAAACATTGCCATTTTCGTGGCACAGACATATAAATTCCCCAAGTGGTTAATTTATAACATTTTTAAATATGTATTCATATTAATATTTTGTTGAATTTGCAGGATTGAGTTAATTAATTGAGAGAGTAGTACGTTTTTTGTACTAAACGTTCCCGCTACTTTCTCGATTGATTAATTGACTTATGTATAAATACCGTACCAAAATTACGGTTCGGTAGTTCAGTTTTGAGTGAGACCAACCCGTCAACTTAGTTTAAAAAGTCCAGTTTTTCAGTTTTAGTTTAAAGTTAAAAAAGTTTTTTCGTATTTAGTTTGATAAAATTTATTTTATTATAGGTGACTTCGGATTTAGTTTCTGTTTTTTTTTGTAATTGCGGATTCAACGAAAAGGGAGCAGCCGAGAACTATTAGTGAGTATAGGGTTATGATAGGCGTGAAGTATTTTAAATAAGTAGCGAGGTCCCTTGGCTGCTCTAAGCAAAAGCTGAGCCGGAGCATCGTGAGTAGCCCTGCTCATAGGCGGGACACTCCCTTTCGGCCAAGGCCCTCCTATACTGGTATTAAAATAGAGAGCCTACGATACCCAAAATTCGATTTTTCTTATATATTGATTTTTCCTTTGTCATGATAAATCTCACGCCTATCTCAATGATAGCCTAAATAGCTAAATAAACGACCACAATGAGGTTGCCGGGGTCATGAGGCATTAATCCCCATAAATTTGATCCATTTCTTAATTTCCCATTTTTTTAATCCACTGTTTGACGGCATATTGTATGCCATCCCGTCCCATATTTGTTTATATATGTGGTAATCTAGGTTAACACTCATCTGTCCCAATCACCCATGACCATATGTACCTCTACTGGCTGGAGCTGCGGGTACTAAAGCCGCATGGGAGCATCACAGCCAGTGTGACAATTCTATGAATCGGATCTGCTCCGGCGCAAGCAGATTTTTTCCGTTTCATATTTTATTCAATAATAAAATGGAAAATGGCAAAAATATTACCCAAAAAAACAAAGTCACTCATTGCAAACAAAATTATCTTGAAGCAATCCACACATTATTAATGAGTGCCGACCCTCACCTAATTAAGGTCGGCCTAATTGATATATTAAATATCACATTATATAAGTTTTTTTTTATTTTCTTTATTCTTATTATAAAAACGTTATTATGTAAATTATATCTGTAAATAATGAAATAATAATAAAAAAAAAACTTTTGAAATTTCGAGATTACGAGAAAAAGTAGCTGAGCTGGTTTCCCATTATGACGTACCAGAGTTTAGTCGCTAGTCATTCCTCGGAGAATTGTGGTTTGTTTGCGTTTATTGTTTCCAACACTCTGAAGCTTTTGAAGAATTTAAGTTTATTATAGGTTCACGGAACACGAAGTTCTTAATTGCATGCTTCAAATTGATGTTAATACGACTGCCGGCAACGACGGCTTTCCTCCGATTCTAATTAATTATTGCACAGAAAGTTTATGTTTTCCTATTACCTTCATATTTAATGAAAGTTTACTTATAAGTATATTTCCAGAGCCCACCCAGATTAGCCATTCTTTCCATCACACCACAACGAAATTTCTACAATCTCGTAAGAGAGTTAACCTAACTTAACGCTCCCGACGAATTCGTCTGCGCAGCATATTACTAAAGAACGACCAGTCATCATCAAACTATACAGTCTTTTGGAACTAATTTTTAAGTTATCGCAAATATTTAAATCGGTATGCAACATAAAGAAATAAATAATAAAATAATAATTTTTATTATTAATATTATTAGTTCAAAGTGGTCTTAAATATTTTTAAAAGTGTTTGTTTCGATAATTTACAATTTTATCCAGATACTTCTGTAACAAGTTGTACTTCGTGCTCTGTAAATGACATTGATAATTTTGGGCTCATATTGCTTAAGCGTTGTCGCTGTTTTCACTATTTGTCCCTAATTTTGATATACTAGATAAATTTTGAATTTTTTTCGATGGACCTTTACTAGTAGAAGCGAAAGAAACTCTGATCTAGTAAAATTCTTGTATTCCTTAATATATATAGATACGGAGAAGAAAAGCATTTATCTAATTATATTTGGTTACCTATACAACACAAAGGTAGTTTTATTTTCCAATAAAAAAGTTTTTTGTTGCCGCAAATGCACGACACAATAGAAGCAAAGAAATTTAATTTTGTCGTCTCCGGCTATTACAATACTCGTATATTTTCACCGCATGTCTCTTCTCGATACACATATTAAAAAGTGCCACGATGCTCTTGTTTTGTAATACAATAAATTTTGTTCGGTAATTATTTTCAGGTAGACATTTCCTTTTATTAGTAATTACTTGTTACCTCAAAGATACCTTCAGAGACTTACGTTCATATATATTCTAGCGTAGATTGGGTGTACGTATACAGATGTATGTATACGTCATGTGTGGTCGATTGTAAATTGTTGAGTTTTATTTTATTTTGTGAGATATTGATTGAATTTTGTTGTTATCCGTACCACTATAAAAATGCCTCCAATACCTATGAAGTTCCCTATTTAATTACTTTACGTACGAGTATATGACCTGGATTGATTCATTGATAATTGGTTTTAGATTGATTTTTATTCCTGCTGGTTATAAAATTTACTGATAGGTATAGCTATCGTTCTGTTTTCGGAATTTTAGATTCGACAAAAAAGCTAATAACGTACAAAAACATTTGCAGATAACCAACCAACTCTCAAGGAGTCTTAAGGAGACTTGGCTATATTATAGATCAAAATTTTAATCATCTCGTTGGGGATGAGTTGCGAAATTCAACTTGACTCTTGAGGTCATATAGAATAAATTAAAAGTGGTTATGTTGTGGAACGTTACTATAGGATATCCGTAAAGGATATAAATAAAATATGATTTAAGCATATCGTTAAGTGGATTTATTACCTTTTCATTTGAAGCACGCCATCAGATGGTTTTTACTTCCTACAAATAATTCAATTAAATAATAAACAACAATTAAAAATACTGGAAATTGAATTAATTTCCAAAAACCAATTATAGAGAGAAAATGTAATATAAATATTTTACAATTAAAATGCGAATTAAAAAAGAAGCAAGAATATGTTCTGAAAAAATAGAAATCAAGTAGAAACGACTATAAGAAAACAAAAACAATGAAAAGTATAAACATCACAATGAATTAAAGGTAAGAGCCGTCGTTCTAGAAGGTTAATGTATCAGCACAAATGTCTACTTTATTTGCACATGGTGCTCTCTGCTAATTAACCAACGAGGCTTTGGTGACCGAGAAATGGTGCGATACCCAAACACCGAGAACCATACGAGTAATGTTCTCTTCACGTTCCCAATACTAGTTTCATAGTTATGAGTTCACAACAAAAAGGAGTTTTTACGGCAGGTGGTACCCCAATCGCTTTGTTGGATAATCCACCCATTCACAAGACCTTTATGAAGCTGGCCCAAAATTCTAGCAGAAAAAGTGGTGGATTTAAAATCTGGCAAATGTAAATCATTTAAAAAATGAATGATTTTAATAAAAATTGATGTGGTTCGTTAGGTATTTGAAGCTAGGCATAAAGTTTTAACCCCCAAAATATTAAGATATTTGTTATGAATTCTGCTCTACACACGTATAACACTCGGCGGTAGAGTGGTTAAGGCATAAACCACAGAGTGTTACAAACTGAAAGGCTGCGAATTCGCATCTTTCCAGAGTCAATTAATTTTATTGGTGCGATTGTTATTCTTAACATCATCGATGATGGATCAAGTATTGTTCCAATACTGATTGAGAGTTGGATTTAAGAATGGCATTTCAAGTGGAGGGGAATATGCAGATAGCGAAAGCAATTGTCAACGGCTGCGACAATCAAAACGGGGAAAATGATGACGTAGAATATTCGCGAACATGCAACTACATGAAAGTGATTTACAATTGCAACACACATACATCGCCAGATGCAATAAAAATAATAATTTCGAACAGCGATCGATAAAAGCTCGAGCAATTTGGGACGCAGACGCGGTTGTAATTAAACGGCAGTGAAAATGCGAGCTAAAAAGTGAATGTAAAAGTGAGAAAAGTAAACAGTAAAAGCAAGATAGTGAACAGTAAACGAGTGAAATAAGTGTAACTGCTCTTGAAATTGAAGTTGTTCAAAAGTCAAGGTTGTAACAGTATTCGTCACAGTATTAAATTCGTCACAGTATATTATGAAAAATATAAGAACACTTACTGCATCAAGTATCTTCCAAATATTTTGTATTTCTGTTAATTTAAATCAAAATTAATTCTAATTCACTAATTCAGAGCCCAATCGCATTGCTACATTCTAGTTTGCTACATGAACTGTGATACCCATTACGCTTTATAGCCTTTATTTCTTTAAAATACCCCGAGTGAAACAAACCTCTATTATATTTGTGTGTGTGTGTGTGTGTGTGTGTGTGTGTGTGTGTGTGTGTGTGTGTGTGTGTGTGTGTGTGTGTGTGTGTGTGTGTGTGTGTGTGTGTGTGTGTGTGTCTGTGTGTGTGTGTGTGTGTGTGTGTGTGTGTGTGTGTGTGTGTGTGTGTGTGTGTGTGTGTGTGTGTGTGTGTGTGTGTGCGTGTGCGTGTGCGTGTGCGTGTGCGTGTGTGTGTGTGTGTGTGTGTGTGTGTGTGTGTGTGTGTGTGTGTGTGGTTCTGTTTCTGTGTGTTTGTGTGTAATCACAGACAAAAGGTTTTACGCTACACGGACTGACTGGTCGAGTATTGGCAAACTTTCTACTTAAGCTTTACTATAATTCGAGAGTTAAGAGTGAGTTTTGGCCGAAATCGATCTATGGGTAGTTTTAATTTTTTAGCTGATCTGTGCAGACAGAAAGTTTGGTATTTTTCTACAGCCAAGACTTGTAATTAAGTTTTTATAATAATAAATCTAGAGATCACAGTGCTTTTGGCTAAAACCATTTTACCAGAAGTGGAAGCTTTCACAGAAGCTTTTGAGTTAATTAAAATAATTTTAAAAATTATGTCGTTTGTGAGAAAAACAGTTAAAAAAAAATTTATGTTCATTTCGCAACAATATCGGATCAGGTCAGATTTTCAAAATTTAACGGAAATTATATTTTTTGATTAAAACTCTTTTTAATTAAAAATTTGGCCTTTCTCCGGCTCAAATGGCTTGATTGATCGGGATGAAAATACATACCTGAGCTTTTCCCTTAATTGAACGACACCAGTGATGTTTGGCAGAAGATGAGCTACTGGAAGTGGCAGCTTTCATATGAGATTTGACGTAATTTGTGATTATTTTTAATATAATATTATTTACCGATTATGAGATGAAAGATTCTGAAGTAATAATATTTGTCCAGACTAGCTCTTAAACATAAAACAAATTTACAACAACAATGTGCCTGATTTTGGTAAAATTCAGTGGCCAGATTGTACTGAATCAACTTTTTTCATACCGCATAAAAAAATTACACAAAAAAGAGCGCGCGCAGAAAACAGGTTTGACTGTGTTTTGAAAAAAAAAAACTTAAAGATTATAAATTAAATTTGTAACAATACCGGCCCAGCTCAATTTTATTAAATTTAACTGAAAATTTTACCATTTTTCACAAAGAACTGTTTTTCAACAAAAAGTCGGCCGCTGAAAAAATTTCATACTTAAGCTTTTTCCACAAATTTTGTGATCCCGGTGATTTTGAGCTGAAAACGGTCACCGAAAGTGGCAATTACATTTTGAAAAGTGTGTACATAAATTGAATCGAAATGATACTTCGTGCTTAAGTTTTATTTATAAATTTAGAGATCTTAGCGCTATTTGGCCAAAATCGGTCCTCTGAAAGTGGAGCCTTCCATAAGAGCTTTCTATTTTTTTGCAAATACTTTAAAATGTGTATCGTTATAAGAAAAATGATTAAAAACCAAAAGATTTAACGAATTTTGCAAAACTACCGGTCCAAATCAGTTTTCCAAACTCAATCAAATCTGTTTTATAAGCGGAAAAGACGACTTACGGCAAAAACTGTTTATCTACTATACAAATATTCGGCCCGGTGCAGCCCAGTCGTATTGATTGATTTGAATAAAACTTTGTGCTTAAGCTTTTCCACAAATTAGGGGAATCCGTTGAATTTTGACGGGCATCGGTCTGACAACACCCCATCCCAAGCAAGAAATACGATATTGGATTAAAAAAAAATGTAAATTAGTTTTTCAACAATATCGTTCTTCATCAGTTTTCCAAAATTTAAGCGAAAATGTTTATTTTTGACAAAAATTGTTTTTTAAGAAAATTTCAGCCCATGTACAGCACAGATAGTGTGAATTATAGGGAGATTTTACTGAATTTTAGCCGAAATCGGTCGGATAGCAGCTTTTTCATTGTTTGCAAATGTTTTGTAAAATATATCTTTAAAAAAAAACGGTTATAAACCAACAAATTGTTAAATAATTTTGCAATAGTACCGGCCTGGATCAGTATTCCAAAATTTAAGCGAAAATGATTAATTGCTGTTTTAACTAAAAATTTTGTCTCTGTACAGTCCACACGAATTGCTTGATCGGCATGAGACTTTTTACTTAGGCTTCTTCGATAAACTTGGGGATCCCAGTGATTTTTAGTCGAAGCTGGGCTACCGGAAAGCGATTGTAATATACCACGATTTCTTTCTTCATTGGATAACTGTGGTCTGAGGTGGTCCTTTTTCTTTTGATACCCTTGCATTGTCAGCAAAGCGTAGCATAAAGCCGATCACGTTACTCAACGATCGATAATTATGCCTGTATTTAATTCCACTATACATGTTGTCGAACTCCGAAGCAATGACATGTGCAACCAAGACTTTGTAATATTAATTTCGAGAAGCTCCCTTCCGCCGTGGAAATGTGTTGTCAGTCTTGACCATGAGCCCTCATTACGAACTAAGAATTCTGGGCCGTTGAACCAGAACGAAGAAGTTGATAACTCTGATGGTAGTAAACCTCTCGATATTAAGTCAGCTCGATTTTCGTTTGATGCCATGTAGTAACAATCGGCTGCTGTACTGGATAACATATAGTTGTATATTGGAAACACGGTTTGCCACAAATGTGTTTAGATCAGATGATTCAGTAGTAATCCTATGTAGCACTATCGTGGAGTTTGTCCAATAAAATATTGTTGAGTTCTGAATTTTCATAGCTGGTATGACGCGTTTCATTTGATTGCCTAGTAAATCAGCGGCATATAGCTCAAGCCTGGGAAGTGATACCTTCTTGGTGGGGGCGATCCGGATTTTGAACACAATATATGGCTTGATAGTTTTCTATCATTACTCTTGCACCGGACGTATATCGAAATATCTGAGAATATTGGAGAAATCGCGGTATCCGTATATTTTTAAGTTCAATTAAGTGTGATCTGAACTTCGGCCATTTTGTATTCATACTTTGCGGCAATCCCTATCGATTTTCATCTTCCTTAGGTCTTGTATAAGTAGCTTTCCCATTATTATTACGGGTCCTGTATATCCCAGAATATCGAAAATGCGTGCAACTTCCGTTATGACCGTTCTCTTTGTGATAGGTCTGGCTGTGTCAAATTTCATTACCTTAAACCGAAATTGATCCAGTTGAGGAAGCCAATATAAACCAAATGTTTTCACGTAATCTGAATCGTCGATGCAGAGATATGATTCTCGATCGGTATTTTCAACAGCTGAAACCAAGGTCTCATCATTACTACACCAATTTTGCAGCGTCATTCCAGTCCCTTGCAAAATATGAACGATATTACCCTTAATTCTTACTACTTCGATAACTGAACTGCCGCCAGTAAGCGTATCATCTTCGTATATATCTTGAATAATTGGTTGAGACGGTTCGGTATGTTTGGAGCAATTAATTTCAGCCATTGAGACATTGAGACTCTTTGTGACCACATATGAAGATGCTAAAAGGTTTTGTGGTAGTGTTACGCCACACAATGTATTGCAAATGTCAGATTCCTTCAATGTGTGCAAAAACGAATCAAAACAGAATATAGATCGCTTTGAATGACTGGACCGACCATCATGATGTCGTTTTAGGATTGACCAGAGTCCGACTTTGTAGAAGCGTCAAACACACTTGTTTCTCCATGTTTAAAAATGTACGAGTAGCTATGACACGAGAATTCCCCAATGTGGTATGTGAGCAGGTTAAAGGTAATGTGACGATCGAATCATCAAGTATAGTGTTCTTCGTAAAGTGACTTTCGCAGGCTAATTCCATTTGCTTGTAATTACGTTCTGAATTGACTGCAGATGACCAAGTTCCAAAAATTTTCTAATAATCCGTCTAATGCTGGCTCTTCAGTTGCTGTTGCCGCGAGTGAATATGACTGAGAAGGTGCTAGATTAGTTATTTGTCCAGCTACAACCCAACCAAGCTGTGTATTTTGTAAATGTGGCAAATTTGTAACAAGCTTGATTTGGCCGATCGATAGTAGAGTTATATATAACTCGGCTCCGATTAGTAAATGATTTTTTTGGGGTTTGGCAAGGTTCGGATCGGCAGAAACGAATACTATTTTTTAGGAACATTAAATTAATGTATTGATTTCGATTGAGGGTTGCAAGCCTGTGATGATCAGTAAAATTTGAGCTTTTAAGAGTGCTAAACTCAGAGGTGCAGGAGCGGATTCTAAGATTGATGGAAAACATGCTTGGTGTGGCTTTATTGTTGATTCTTTTAATGGATGAGGTGAATTGTTTACGCTGCAGACCAAGCTTAGCAGGAAAAGAATCCGTGATAATATGAGCCTGAGATGCCGAATCAAGTAAAGCTCTGCCAATAATAGGTACAACATTTTTGTCGTAAATTTTAGCCAATGCTGTGGACAGACTGGAGGTTAAATGCTTGGAATTAAACACCAGTAGAGCTTTCCATTACAACATCTTTCGGTGGCATGGATGATGATAGTTGCTTCTGCGACTGATTTGACTGTTGATATTGTTTTGACTTTATTTCAGCTGGATCATCAACAGATGAATTGAAAAGTACACGAAGCTAGCAGATATGATCAGCTCGCAGGCGGTTGAAGCGTGGTGAATGCTGCAGCTTTGCGTTCAGCAATTGGTAGCTTAATAAATTTTCTGCACTTGTAAATTAAATGGCCATATCCTTTACAATAATTACAGCTTGCATTCGATTGAATGGCCATTGAAACTTGAGAAATATTTGTTGAAAAACTTTGAGTTTGTACGTGGATCTGAGTATGCATATTAGCGGAATTGAGTATATTTGAACGAGGAACTTGACCTTCCAGCACATGACAACGTTTGTTAAGAAAGCTTATTAGGTCATCAAGAGCTGGCATTCGATCAGTGGGAGCTGCATCGTCCCATTTCGATCGAGTTTCCGGATCGAATTTTGAGCACAGTAAATATACAATTAAATCATCTTAATGTGGTGACTGACAAATAAGATTTGTCAAAGTTCGACCTCGCATTTGTTTCCTGATCGTCGTCATTAATTAACTCAAGGGTGAGCTGGGCAACTTCAAAAATGCGATACATTTTCTCAACTATAGCTAATCGCGCTTCCAACTCTGGCAAAGAAGCGTTTGGTATCTTTTCCGCTATGAATTGTTTAGCGCGTTTTAATTGATCGATTGAAGCTGCACGTAGGACCATTGCCTTTGTTTTAACAGCTGCAATTTTTCTTCTCGGATTTCTTTACCGGTTTTAGCCATGCTTGATTTTGATGCACAATTCACTGATTTTGTCACTCCACTCAATAAGAAAAAATAACATGCCAACACCCAAATACAAAAATTGATAGATCTTAGATAATAGTCAGGGTTTGATGTTTTGGGGTAATCTCGGGGGTAAAATACTGAGGGGCAATGGCGAGAAGGTATCGACCGGGGGTAAATCACCGAATGTAATTATTTTGGAGGTGTTGTCAGTGGTAAATGTCTTGGGGGTAAGGATCGTTTGATAATAGCTAAGGGGAATAATATTCGGTTACTAATTTTTCTATATAAATAAAACATTAAAAACTAACAAATGTCGAGCAATTATGTGCTACAGTTTTATGAAATACTAAAAACGAGCTCTTTTGTACCTATTATTATTTAGAAACAGATTCAATTACATACAAAACATACAATTTGACATAATTAAACTAAATACAAAGCCGGGCCCATAACTATTTTCTATCCCATAACGATGGCAAAACGTTTGCAAAACTAGTTACAAAACTTGTTACAAAAACGTTTGCATTTCCTGATTTTGCAAACTCAAATTAACCAAAATATTCGAAAATAAAATTTTCCGACAAAACAAAAATGTCTGGTAACACGGGTGGATAATAAATACTGGTAATGGTCGTTTTCATTCATTTGGGATAGTGGAAGTTTTTGAGATATTGGCCAGAAACTGAAAATAACTTATTTGGCCGCAGAAAATCAAAAAATTCTAGTGAAAATTCTAGTCCATGAATTTTCTCCAAATTTTCTATATAGTCTCAGTATGACCTAAGCTACTAGAAAAACAACCGAAAGTATTGGTTACTAGTGGAAGTTTTTGAGATATTCGCCAAAAACTGAAAATAATTTATATGGCCGCAGAAAATCAAAAAACTCTAGTGAAAATTCTAGTCCATGAATTTTCCACAAATTTTCCATATAGTCTCAGTATAACCTAAGCTACTAGAAAAATAACCGCAAGTATTGGTTACTAGTGAAAGTTTTTAAGATATTGGCCAAAAACTGAAAATAACTTTTATGGCCGCAGAAAATCAAAAAATCCTAGTGAAAATTCTAGTCCATGAATTTTCCCCAAATTTTCCATATAGTCTCAGTATGACCTAAGCTACTAGGAAACCAACCGAAAGTATTGGTTACTTACTAGTGGACGTTTTTGAGATATTGGCCAGAAACTGAAAATAACTTATTTGGCCGCAGAAAATCAAAAAATTCTAGTGAAAATTCTAGTCCATGAAATTACCCCAAATTTTCCATATAGTCTCAGTATGACCTAAGCTACTAGAAAAACAACCGAAAGTATTGGTTACTAGTGGAAGTTTTTGAGATATTCGCCAAAAACTGAAAATAATTTATATGGCCGCAGAAAATCAAAAAACTCTAGTGAAAATTCTAGTCCATGAATTTTCCCCAAATTTTTCATATAGTCTCAGTATAACTTAAGCTTTAAGAAAAACAACCGAAAGTATTGGTTACTAGTGGAAAAAATGAGGATTATTGTTAAATTTCAACATTTCATATACCTAGTTTCTATATTTCGGAGATCAATCTATTTGCCATTTTAAGGATCACTTCTAATATTTTATTCCGCTGAGATGTTTTATTTCGTGAAAAAATATATACATAATGAATAAAAAATTTCCGCTGGTAATTACATTACAAAAAAATTCTCTTTAGTGATAGTGCTGCCACTTGCGGCGAGTAGCGTAATCTCTTATTTTCCGCTGTCAAAATTCCGCTATCTTATACAGCATATGAAATAGGCTAAAGATCTACGTGCACATGTAATTATACATCATCTAATTATTCCTTGTAATACGTTCTACACATACAAAATGATGATTGAGTTATGACACGTACACACCCGATATAAATATATACTAGGCCTTCATATGAATCATCCCTCTAAAATTAACACGCAATTTTCAATTAAATTAAATTATAATTGAGAATTTTTCGTTTGTTTTATATTCTTTTAAGTGTTCTTGACACAATTTATATTTAACATTTCGTTTTTCACGCAAAACTCCATTTTTTGTTGTTGTAGATTTTAATTAATTCTCAAGTACTTTATATGTAGGAACGAATAGAATCATTATAATTTACAACATTTTGCTTTTATTATTTTTGTACATCCTTACGTACTTATAGACATATTTAGAATACATAGATACCATAAAACTTAAAGTGGTCGCTTTAAAGCAAAACATAGAAATTCACATTTTATAATAAAGTTGCATACATCACATTTTATAATAAAGTTGCATTTATAATAAAGTTGCATACATAGAATCTGTTTAGAAAAAATAAGCTTAAAGTGCTGATGTAAGTGTTGATGTAATACAACGGCAAAACAAAAAATAAATATTAAATCAACTCATTTATTACATTTTATTTATCGATGTTGCTCTCGCTTCTAATTAAACCTGTACCACTAATAATTGGAACTATTGAATTAGCTATGATATCGGGATTGTTCTTGGACCAGAATTTA
The DNA here is from genome assembly GCA_932526605.1 of Nephrotoma flavescens. Lineage (NCBI taxonomy): Eukaryota > Metazoa > Arthropoda > Insecta > Diptera > Tipulidae > Nephrotoma > Nephrotoma flavescens. The sequence goes on along the minus strand of OW052220.1, from coordinate 89,638,779 downwards.
CTACAAATAAATTATTTTCATTGGTTAGTTCAAGACCACCCCTATAATTCACCTAGGGGTAGCTTTCACCCTAAAACTTATTATGATTTAACTGTTATTGAAATCAATAAAGAAAACTACTAAATGCTGAAACATGATCCTAAAATTCTCTATGACATTTAGTTTCAGTCCCATCCAAGTGAATTAAGAACTTTTGGAGTAAAAACGTCAATTTAGTCATGTTTAACAATTTATTACACCAGACCGTCTGTCACCACATAATTGGCCAAATGTTACTCAATGAGTTATTATGAATGAGGCAGCTCAATTTTATCCAGGTGGCCAATAATTAATTTTTTTATTGTCCCAGTTGACGTTTTTACTGACGTCGTACTAGGCCGACGTTTTTAATGACGTCGTCTGTAACAGTATATGCATTTTGATAATTCTTAAAAATTTCCATTTGAGAGGGATTAAATTTTGATCTTTAATGATTATAATTGTACCATTTGTTGTGTTTGTTGTAAATACTCTGTAGAGCATCTCGACCAGAATTGTTTGTGTAAATGACTGATCAATTGCCATCGTTTAACATACTTTATGGTCCCATAATCTGTCTTATTTAATTCTGGTATTGTGGATAAAGGTCGTCCGATGGGAAAGCAACCCGGCATTAGTATTTCGGTGTTGTCATTGGTAGTGACTTAGTGAGTGGAGTGATGAGACGTGATTTATTATTGCCTCGACCTGTTTTATTGAAGTATTAAGTTCTTCGTAGGTCAGGTTAACGTTTCCAATCGTCCGCCGAAGATGTTATTTAACTGATTTAACAGCAGTTTCTTATATGCCATCGAAATGTGGTGAACCTGACGGCGATAACTTCCAGATAATTTGGTCTTCAATGTTTAAAAAAGTGATTTGCTGTTGAAGTTCTGAATTATGAAGCATCCTGATACAAGCCGTGTAATTCAGAATTGGCGACCACAAAATTAGTCCCATTATCTAAAACATACTCTTTTGCACAGCCCTCTTGATGCCAGCTCTAAATGGACAGCTTTTGTTGCAAAACATACAAAAATGGCTAGGTATGCCTTGGTCGGAATTTTGCCACGTATGTAAACCGGCTCTGCACAATCAATACCAACGTTATAAAACGGTGGTGCCCGATTGACCTTTTCTGATGGTAAAGCTGCCATTATGTGCTAAGCACACATTGTTTATACACCCTCTTCAATAATTGTTTTCCGTTTATTGGCCAGTAAGAATGTCGTACTGCCGCTAAAAATGCTTGTGAACCAACATGTAGATGCTTCTGTGAATGAAACTTATGAGAGTCGTTGTGAAATAATGGTTGCTTGGTAATAGCGCTGGATATCGACATGTATACGAAATTGTGGGATCACAAAATACAAAGCCAGAATGCTGTAATCCTTGATATTCTGTTTGGAAACGGTTGGCTTGCACTAAACGTATTACAGTATTCAAACTATTTTGTAATTCTTCTAATGCCCGGTTATCTTTGAACGTTTTAATCAAAAGTTTTTGATGAAACGGAGGACGTAAGGTATTGCATTTTGAATTGTAATGTTCAAATTTTTAAAATGTAAACGATCCAGAATATATTATCAACGGGTTCTACGCATGCAGTCATAATCGTCAACGTTTTTCGTTCTTCAATGATCTCAAATGGTTGTGTATTCAGTTGTTGTGAATCACTCCTTCGGACCAGGGTATTAATCCTTATCGTTGAACAAATGACGCGCGACGGTCAAGATGATCAATTTTGGGAATTCGCTAAGAAATTTAAACCAATATGTATGATATTCCATGGCGAGACCTTCATCCCAGCTAAGCTTAAGTGACCACAACCTTTGTAATAATAACTTCTCGGCGACTACTATTAGGGCCAAGGGGGATCCAAGGGGGTCAAAGATTTTAGCAACTTGTGATATCATGATTCTTTTCGTAAGACTAGAGGTACTCACAGAACCGAAGTTGACATTGATATGAAAATGATCTTGGACAGGGTGCCAGTATAGACCTGACGCTATATACCTGTCTTATCATCGATTGGATGACGACCTTATCTTCAACTGGAATATCGGAGAGGAGCTCTAGACTATTGGGGAACCATTTACGTACGGACAATTTAGCACATTGCAAGATCGATGTGAAGCCTGATTTTAAACTGACTGCTTCTTCCAACGTGTCGGAACCAGTTAGCAAATCTTTGACATAGAAGTCATTTTGAATATTGTGCTTGCTTCTGTTTGACTACCTTGAAAGTCAAGGGCAAGTTGAAGTAGGGAACGTGTTGCGAAGAATGGAGCTAATTTAGTACCAGAAGGTACCGTCGTTAACTTGAATGTTTGAAGCTTATCGGAAAACGATATAGCGAAACTACTCACTCTTAGCTTAGTTGTAGTTGAATCGGGTTTAACTGCCGAGTAATGCGGGGTAAATAATAATGTAAAGGTTCGAGATTTTTAACTAATTTCTTATGGTTCAGTGTTTCGTACTCTGACATGCATGATTTGTATTCATTCTTAACTTCTGGATTATTATTGAAACGTTTTTCTAATATTAGAAACCGTTTGCTTGCCAAAAATGAAGAATCACACATTACTGATGGACGTTTAGAGAAGGGAAGCCTTACTATAAATTTATCATCTGTATCCCGACTGAAATACTTTTGAATGTGGTTTTCGCAGTCCGAGCTAAATAATGAAGGTTCATCCGTTAGGCATTCCTCAACGTTCCAGAACCATTGCAATTATTCATATAACTGATTTGATTCGGAGGTAGTTACTATATTCCTGCAAAGAAACTCAAGTTCCACCTGCCGCTACCCATAACCTAATACCGTATTCTGAAGGACAAGGAAATCACCACCAATTTTGATTTGACCAAAAGTTTGCATTAAAGAAAATATCCGCTCCGAGAAGTAAATCCACTTCATGTGGCTCATAGGATGTTAGATCAGCAATTTGATATTTGCAGGGATTGGCTATATCTAGAAGGGTTAATTTGAAATGACGTTTGCCCATCAGAAATTTTATCCAATAATTGCACTTCAATTTTTGCAGAGAACTGGTTTATCTGCAAGTGGATCGTACCCTTGATGTTGACCAACGAATCATGAGATTTAACTTCTGAATGCCTTATCCACGACTCTGTGATATAATGCAGTTGCGAACCTGAATCGAGTAATGCATCCTTGAATTTGTTACAAATGACGCAATTATGTCCCGTTTGTACTGAAAATGCTGTTCGTTTAAAAGGTTTCGATTGAAACTGTTGAACTTTTGAATCTTTTAAACTGTTTGATGTAGACGGAAGTCCCGATTTATATCCATTTATTTTGTGACTTCGAACTTGAAACATTGAAATATCATCCAATAATGGAAGCAAATGCAAAAATTGGCATATCAATCGGTTTAATAGCAAACGATTAACATCTTTATAAGTTCTTCAGCAATTTGATTGGGTTTATCGAAACGCTTAACCAATAAACATCGAGGTTCAAAATAATTCGCCGCTATAATATCTAAATTTTCGAAACATTTGGTCGCAAAACCTTTAACTGAATTTTTCAAATATTGAAATCTAGCTAAATCCTTTAATTTGGGGTGGTTATGCTTATGGTTATCGAAAGCTTCGATAAATCTCTTCCATTTGGTAATCTCTCCAGTAAATGAATCCAGCATGAGTTCTGATAAGTTCGCAAAACATGAGAGCTCCTCCGCAGTGTTGGCAACCGGAATTCCTTTAGTTCTTCGCGAGATCTGCTACTCTATCTTATAATGCTGGTCGCAATCTATATTGTAATCGACCTACCTTGGATTGGACATTCAAATTTAACTGTGTTTTCTTCTAACAATTTGAATTGGCTTTGATTTTTCTAAAAAATTCTCATATAATCGAGAATTTTTTTTGTGTCAGGTTAGAAGGAATTGCTTTTAAATCATAAAGGTTTAGACAATTTAATTTATAGATTGATTTTACAATTTTTAGGAATTTGTTATGCCAGACCACCACCAGATTATGTGTCAATTTGAATACGTTACTTCAAAGGCCTTATGGAGGGCAGGTTAACCTTATCCATTTGTGTAATAAACTATTCTTGTGTCAGACTAGACGGAGATGGTTTCAGGCTGTATAGGATTACATGTGTAATATAAATGTTGATTATACCACCTTTAGTAAACTATTATACCAGACCGCCAGTAGGCCTTATTGAGAGCAGGTCGCAATCTTATCCAGTTGTCTAATAAATTATTTTTGTTTCAGATTAGTTGGATTTGGCTTCAGACCATATGGGCTTCAGATATGAAACGTAAATGCCGACTTTGCCACTCATTAATTAATTAAATTCAAATTGAGTCAACTGTTACTTAATGAACCTTGTAGAGGGCAGCTGAACCTTATCCAGGTGAGCAATAACATATTTTTAAGTTAGATTCGATGGCAGTGACCTAAAGCGACGCGGGCATAAAATATAATATGGTTGGTTCCGCAACCAACACTAATTTTATTCACCAGACCGCATTCACCAGACCGCTTGACAGTTTCGTAGAGGGAAGATTAATCTAATCCAGGCAGGAAATAAGGTATTTTTGAGTCATATTAGACAGAATTTGCCTTAGGAGATTTAGACTTCAGAATTTTAATATAAAATGTAAAATGCTATTCTTTGTGCCTTGTGGAGAACAAATCCGTTCATCATACCCAGGTGGCTAATAAATTATTTGTGTGTCAGATTGGCCGGAATTGGCTACTAAAGCTACAGATCTGTAATACAAAGCTCGATTTTATTGACTTTAAAAATTTATAAGTCTATAGAGTAAAATGTTACTCTATTGTCACAGAGTTGGCCAACCTTATCCAGATGGGTAGTAAATTATTTTGGTAACAGGTTAGACGCAGACTTCTTTGGGCGATATTGGCTTCAGATATGTAATATAAATTTTACATTTACCCCTTTAATAATTTGGCACTGTTCTGGTAATTCCCTAGGAGATAGATATGGAAAAATTATTCCCAATTTATAAATATTTACATCAAACTTTTCTCCTTAGTAGACCGGAAAAAAAATATTTGAATTGAAATTTCATATAAAATCTTTGCCCAATTCCCTATTCCGAGGGAATCACCCTATCGGTGCCACAGATTCATATACCAGATACTGGATAAAATGTTTCTTTGTCGGAATTGTTCTTTGATTCTTTGTTCAACCTCACCCACGAGTTTTACGGAATTGATTTCATACGACATGGGGTTCAAACATATAATAAGATGGTCGATTCAACCATCTTTAATAATTTATTATACCGGAGAGCCACCGGATATTTGATCAATTGCTACTCCGTGGGCCTTGAGGAGAGCGTTTTAACCTTACCCAAGTGCTTTTTAAATTCCAAGCGAATAATAATTTACTTTTGTGTCGGTTAAGGCGGAATTGACTCAAAATGATATGGGCTTCAGATATGTAATGTCGAATTTACTACAATTTATAATTTATTACCTCAAACTGCCACATCATAAAATTTCAATAAGTTAGTTAGCTCTTTTTAAAAAATCTTCATTACTTCTTAAGCTTATGGATAGTTATAGCTTTTCAGCTCTATTCTCAAAAGAATAATAAATAAAAGTTTTCCAAAAGTTTAAAGTTGTTGTAATTAAATTTAATATCGGACAATCTTAATATTTTTTCAGTAAAAAATTTAACTGTATTAATTTTGTAAGAGATTTGAAGTCAAGAAGTAAAATTTAGATATCGACCGGACCAGGTATTTTTATGGTCCCAGTCAAAATAAATTTTTCAAAAAATTTAAAGCCACTTCTTCCAAAAATTCTATCATTAAATTTGTTTATAAATTTCATTGCCGAAAGAAAAATCTGGATTAGTCAAAACAATTTTCAATGCCTACATAAATTGAGCTTCAGTCAATTTAGTTTTATACTCCTCCAGTTTTCTTAAGTAATGTTGGTGACACGTCGATTATCAACATTGGTGAAAAAAGACTTAATATTGCGGAAGCGTGATATTCTGATTTTTTTGTTTAAAATCTCCCGAATTTAGAATATTAGAACTAGTATTACCAACACCGAATTTTAAAATATTTTCCCAAAATGACGATAAACTATGTGTTCGAATAGTATAACGATCAGTATCGTTCAAATGGAAAAGTGCACTGATTGATTGATTGATTGATTGATTGATTGGAATGTGCGACCAAACCTAAGTAAGATTCCCGGTTGACGCCGGGCCCATCCGCACACTCTTTTACATATAACAAGATGGAGGGATAGGAAAGGTTTGTTAATTACTATGGAAATTGACCCGGTTTCAGACACCTAAGTAGTCAATAGTTAGTAAATTGTTAGTTGAAATGTAATATAAGACGGTTAGCACAAGACAACACAATTATTTTTAATTTTTTTCGATATATTCAGAACTCAGCATCCTAAAAAAAAATATAATTATAATTAAAATTTTTTATTAATTAAGTTGCAGTAAATTTCCTGAAATAAAATGTCATTATTAAGAGTTAAATTAGCTTGAATGAAATAAATGTAATGTTATGATTAGTATTAACTAAATTTCTCTTAAAACAAGTTAAATCAAAATAAATTAAAACAAATCGAATCCAGAAATCACTAAATATTGCAGTACTAGTATCAAAGCACGAAAGGAACGGACGACCTTCTTTTTATCTTCAACAGGTAGAATCTTTGTGAATCTGTTGAATTAATGGATTTATTTATAAAAAAATAGTTAAATAAAAAAAATTATATAATGTGAAGATCACTTGTCCTTGCCATTCCTAATGGCCAAATGAAAACTGGTTTCAAAAACAGCTAATCTGATATATGTAAGGTAATATCAATAATGTATATTTGGCACAGTTTTAGAACCCCAATACCTAAACAAATTAAACCAGAATTGAACAGTTATTTTAAAGCAATCAGGAATCTGTAAGATGGCAGAATTAATAAGTAGCTAGCACAACTGTAGGATCCATCGTTCAAATGGAAAAGTGCACTGAGACAAAATTTATTTCCCAAACTTAAAATAATTTTAAGGGCTAGCTCTTCATGCAAGATCTATATTGGATATATTCACTAACCATTTATTAACCGTATTCATTAAATTTCCAAACGATTCATTTAAACTATCTAATAAAATTTTATCAAATTTGATTTTTTGCCTTATACCTTGATTTCATTAAAACGGTAATTGAAAAATTCATTCGCCTTTGTAAAAAACTCGCTTAACTCAATCACGGAAGAACATTTTCTATATGATGTCGGACTAAATTTAATTACGTTTCGTTTCCTCGACCGTTTTTATGGTTTCTATAATTTCCTGATGAATAATTCCAAAAATGAATTTATTTTGATATCGGAGGGAAACTTTACGTTTAATATTGGACGGTACTGGCTTTTAAGGTACTGGCATTCAAAAATACTATATATTTTCTTTACGACAATTTTGCAAAAAATGTTTATTGGTACATTTCGCCAGTTTTTGGTTTGAATTTAAGGAGTTTTTTTGATAACTTACGAGGTGTTATATTTTGAAAATCGAACAACGAATCGTAAAATATCATGTTTGGTACTAGGTACCAGCCTTGTGGGGCTAGTTCAATCTTATCCATGTGTATTTAGTTATTTTGGTTCCGGAGAGACGGAATAGGTTTCAGGCAGTATATGGGCTTCGGATATTTAACGAAAAAGCCTATTTTCCAAAATTAATAATTTATTACAACAGACCGCAACTAGAAATATTTCACTAAATGCTTCTCTATGAGCGTTGTAGAGAAGAACCAAGTTTTTTCAGGTGTGTATTTAATTACTTTTGCGTGCGAATTTGACCTCCGACGGTATCGGCTTCAGATATGTAACAAAAATGGCGATTTTTCAATATTCAATAATTTCATACACCAGTATCGATTTTCTCTCGTGAGTTACTAATTTAAAATGAGTGAAGCAAAAAAAATCAAATACGTACACAGTGTATAATACACAATTATGTCTTCGTATTTGTATTTTTCTTTTGTTAGTATTTGTGTCATTAGTATGATGAATAGCATGAAAATAACGCGATCCGGGCGAATCGGTTTAATTTTTATGGTGCTTATTTCCTTCTCTCAGCACATTATGTCTGCTCTCGAGCTGTAGTGTGTGATTATTTAACATGCTAATATAATTTATATTTAACTTTTTTTATCATAAATTAATTTTATATGTTTTAATAAAATTTTATAAATAAATTTATTTTAAATTTCATAAATTTTAAAAATAAAATGTTAATTATAAAAAAAATTGAAAATATATAATCAACACAAAAACACTGGCTCTTCAATACATTAGCCGAAATCATGTTGGCCCACAAAGGGTTAATATGAATAAACAAAAAAAAGGATGACACGTGGCTTGCATTTGCAGTTAAACGGAATGGGTACAAAGGGCCGAATGTCGAAGGGCCGAATGTCGAAGGGCCGAACGTCGAAGGACCGAATGTTGAAAAGCAGAATGTGTCGATGGGCCAAATGGGTCGAAGGCCGAATGTCGAAGGCCCGAATGTCGAAGGGCCGAATGTGTCGAAGGACCGAATGTGTCGATGAGCCGAATGTCGAAGGGCCGAATGGGTCGAAGGGCCGATTTTTTTTTTTTTTTTTAGAAATATAATTTTTTAAATTTGTTGTTTTATTGAATATTTTGTAAATTTTTTTTTTATTAAACATAAATGAGCTTTTTTATGAACTTATGTATTTTACAATTTTTCATTAGGTATCCAGTCAGCGGAACATTTTGGTGAAGGACAAATTTTTCATGCGTCCCAATAGGTATATCCCTTTTCCTGCCCGTTAACACAATTGTGTGTGTACTGTAAAAGTACCATGTGAAAATTTTTTTTTTGTTTGTGTTTTGACCTCATTTTTACGCATTTGTGCATTCCTTGTAAAATTATTTTCGTCCGAGAAAAAACAATATAACTATATACACAATTGTGTTGGTTGTACTTCCATACAAGCGAATTTCTTGGTGTAAGTGTAGATGACGTATACATCTCCGAAATCGGGTAAGATGAAAATTAAAAAAAAAAAAAATCTTTATAGGATTGTATACCAATCATTTTTAGGAGGTGCAAGCCAAAATTTCGGAAAAATCACCATATTTTATTGGAAAATTTTCTGTTTTTCCAAAAATATTTTTTTGATTTTTTTAATCATAAAATTAAAAATCTGCCGTTTTTATTTATCAAATCTTAATTTTAATGATAAAAATTCGAATTACACTGTCATGAAACTTTTTGATTTTCCGGAAAATTTTTCCCTTTTTTCATTTTTCAATTTTTTTGTAGTTTTATTTATTTTTATTAATAATAATTGCTTCGTCAACCTTGCAGATACAGATCAAGAGGATAGGGGCCCCCAAACCCTCGCTTTTCCAGAATTTATACAATTCTTCAAGTGGCATATTTTATTTATAATTTTAAACTAAGTAAAAAAATAATAAAATTTTCCTAGAAAAATGCAAAATTTTCCCGGAAAAATTACTTGTACTGTCGAAAAACTGTTTAAATACAATGTCAATATCAAAATTAAAAAAAAATTACACATTTGTACCATTTTGAGTAAAATAATACGCAATTTGTCACCAAAAAAAATGAAAAGGTCAAAACTTTCCCGGAAAATGTGAAAGTTTTCTCGAATTTTTTGGCTTACACTTCCTAAAAACGATAGATGCACAATCCTACAAAGAAAATTTAAAAAAAAAAAATTAAAAATTAAAAAACACACTATGATTTGTTACACACACATTTGTGTGGTTTGGACTTAAATAGTACCAATCTTTTTTTGTTTGAAAAAGGGATATGTAAAAAAAATAATTAAATTGATTGATTGATTGACTGATTGGACTGTAGAACCAAGTACTTGACGAGTGTCCCGGTTAACGCCGGGCCTATTCCTACAGCCTTTTATACACATAACAATAGGAGGGATAGGAAAGGTTTTTTTTTTTTTGGGACAGAACGACCCGGTTTCAGACACCTAGCGATCGTACGGCACAACACAATTCTAATCTACTTCTAATCTACGGAGGGGGGATAAAGGTTTAATAGGTTCAATGGATAACGATGATATTGGTCTTCAAAAATTGCTTCTTTAAATCAGCAACCTGATAAAAAAATATTATTATTTCACGAGCATCTGGAAACTCCCTGAAATATAATTCAACATTAATAATTTCCAGCTTCCTAAAATAAAATTGATTGATTAATTCACTCCGAATACAGTCACCTAGGTAAATCCGATAGTGAGTAATAGAAACACAACACAATTCTAAACTACACAATCATCAACTAATATTTTAAAGAAGTATTAGTCCACAAACATCTTAAGACTCCTGAAATTGAATTCTTCATTAATGTTTTTCAGCTTCCTAAATAACACAAACATTTATTAATTAATCCTCCAACACAACAACTTACAATAGAATTTCCTGAAATCATAGTTATTAGAATTATATTAATAATAAAACTAAACTGAAATCCAGTAGCATTTAAAAATTATACTGTAAACATGGTTGGGCTGTATAGTACTTAAATTGTCAAACTAATATTTTGAAACTTACAACCAATTTCTCAGAATTCCATCGTCAAACAGCGAAACACTTAACATCAAATTGGTAAGAAACACAAATCGAAATATACAAAATTTCAAGATCAGTCTCGAAATTTACGTAAAAATTTCAAAATTTAGTAAAATATTCTTAAGTTCCATCTTATCGATAACTACACCAACGATAAGTTTTGTTTTACGCCGCAATGATTTTATTGGGTAATTTAACTATATACCGCGAATCTCTTTTTAATTAATGTGTCCAAGATAAAAAGGTAATTCAATTATTACAACAATAATGTTAGTTCCGAATAATGAAAATTAACTAAATTATTCATTAATTTTACAAGTATGAGCACTTTAAGTAAGAACTAACAAGCAATTTATTCAAGATTTCAATATTCTTAGCTTATTAAAGAATTAAATCAATTGCATACATTAAAGGGGCAATTAAATATCTATACTTAAAAGATTTTTTCTCAGTACAATACAGCCCTATCCTTCATAATAAGCCAAGCTTAATAGTGAAATATTATTTGCACGTAACAGTACATAATAACAATCTTAAGTTTATACAAAATAATAAGAAATCATATAGTGATTTAAACAAATAATTAATCGTTCGTTAAGAGTTAAACTTAATAACATCACAATACTGTTAGTAAGATAAAAATTAATTTACATTTAGTGTTCATCTTCTCAGTATATTTCATTTGTAACTTATTTATTAATACTTTAACTTATGGAAGTTTATAAAATTCCAGGAGATGGTAATTGCCTTTTTAATTCTCCATCAGCTACAAATGAAAGAAAGAAAGAACGAAAGAACCCCAGAAACCATCCTGCAGTGTTAATCAGTTACGGACTATCGTAACTGAGTACCTTAGGAATAATCTTAATGATTACATTCCAACTTTGCTGGATTCTTGCCGTTCTATATATTCATCTAACCTTAAATTGTCTGAAAGTGATTTAATAACAAAATATTTGACTAATTTACAACAAGATGGTTTCTATGGTGGTGCTGAATGTCTATCAGCAATTTCAAAATTAAAAAAAAAAAATCATAAAAATTAATGTGCATTACCCAAATTCCCAACACCAAGTCAATTTTGTTCCTGAAACTCCAGAATAAAATTTTGAAATTAATTTATTATACACCGGAAACCATTATGACAGTTTAGTTCCACCATGTAATTCATCTATCTGCACATTCTCTGAAATTTAATAATGAATTAATATTTTCCTGCTACATGTCCTACCTAAATGAAAAAAATGTCAATAATAGCAAAAAATCATATATATTAGCTGTTCAGGTAAAAACTTATTTATCCCAAGAGTATTTATTCCTCGAAGCTTACAAAAATAAAAACAATTAATTATAAACATTAAATATAAACATAAAATAATAAGGGCACTCGGATTGACTCGAACAAACAAAATCATTTGAATTAACTGAATCAACCGAAGGGAATTGGGCGCTCACCCCCTCAGTTCAGTCAAAAAATTGAGCTACTAAATTAACTGAAGAGATAATTTGCTCATGTACTTAATTCAGACAGGTTGTTTTTGTTGTATTTTTGACATTTACATATTTGTTTTACGCTCATTTCATTTGCGTTTTTTTTTTTAGAAAAGTGTGTTTGTGTTATTTTCTAATTAAAATTATACAAATTTTAATAAAATAGAATTAAATTACTATCTACTGTATGATTTAAATTAACTTAAGTAATATTAGAGTTATTAAAAATGGCCTTAGAATACGATCTTAAAGAATATTTACGTTTCGACAACGACCAGGATTTTTTAATAATCAACAAAAGACTAATTTAAAATGATTTTGTTTGACATTTCTCTGAAGAGGTGTGAAACGAACACCCAATCCACCTTGGCAGCTGAATTAAGTGAATAGCAACTCAATTATCTGAATAATAACTCAATCGCAACTCAATCAATTCAGGTCAATCGAAAGCCCCCAATACCAATATAATAATATTAAACTGATTATTAAAATAATCCCAAAAAAAACAATCAATTATATATACAATATATATCCGTTTTCCGGGCCGCATACCCAATCGTGTAAATATTATTGGAATACGAAAAAGAATCATTCCAAAAATTTACCTTGTATGCAATATGCACCAGCATACACAACCGTGCATTCCATTCAAACAGGTTTTCACCAGGTTTCAACAAATTATTAACGTTATACAATTTATATGTTATCAAATTATGAAATTTTTCAAAAAGGACCCCAATCCAACTAAGAATGGTTAAAATCCGTAAGACACCACAAACTGTGGTTACTTACACACACATTTGTGCATGGTGAGCTCAAATAGAAGCACAAAAACACCTTTTTGTGAACGCGAAAGAGGTATATAAAATTACACATGCATTCATATACATACCTACAAACACAAATTTACACATGCCCATACATATACATGCACATATACATACCAGAGATCACACAACAAACACAACCTAACCTTGTTTCATTTTTTATACATACTCGAAAACTAAAATAATATTAAAAAATACATGCCAAAAATGTACGTATATAATATTAATCTATAACACACTGTTATTCATTTTTAAAATATAAAAATATATAATATACATAATATTATATATTATATAATAAAACTATTCTCATATTACAAATATTGTATTCTTATAACAACAAATGTATAGTTTTCCTATAGCAACACAATTATAAAACAAACTCATGCGCGCAAACTCATCGTAATTTCAATGATCATTTTTGATCATTATGATGATAAAAGAAATACACAAATTACATCGTTTTATATTTTATTTTAATCCTTTTTGTTATTTGTCTTTTAACTAAATGATCACGTACCCTACAAGCCAAAAGCACCTAGTCGATGATTCCTTTTCCATTAAAATAAAAAACTTGCAATGCTACACCCTGTCTAAATGTATTTATATATACCATTAATATGTTTGTTGAAACTATATAAAAAAATTTAAATTATAAAAACCATGTCGACCAAATACTTTTGGCCTGTAGTGTATATAACCATATTATTATTTTGTGTGTGAACGTATAAAACAGTATATACAACTAAAAAACAAATTTGTATATATGTATGTACATAAAACATAAGGTCGAACAATTTTTTATTTTATATCCCTTTACAACTTTCTTCTAAATTTTAAAGTAATGTATAAATAGCTACCACACACACACACACACGCAAACTGTACCACACCACACTATGGCGAAACATTAAAAATGCGTATTTACTACACAAGCACAACAACCACTAAAATATATCCATACAAATAAAAATAAATAAAATCAAAATTTTTAGATTGAAAATATAATCAAAATTTAAAATAATTAAAACACTTATCTTATATATCCTTTGGAATTATCCCCACAATGTGAACAAACTCGTACATAGAAATTATTGTGGTGCATTTCCTCGCACGACACACAATTTCTATACATTGCTGCGCACTACACACTATTTTTAATTTTAATTTTATTTTTTTATTATAATTATATTAATTTACTTTTAATTAAATTATTAACACGTTATTATATTATTTTAATTATAATTATTTATTATACACATTACATTACATTAAATTAAACTAAAATTTAATTTTATTCTAAGCAGAGAAATACGAAAACGCGTCTGTCCTCTATGACGATCAATCGCGTCTCCATGTAAAAAAAATAATTAAATTAAATAAAAAAAGAAAAAATATATTTCTAAAAACAAAAAAATAAATAAAAAAAAAATCGGCCCTTCGACCCATTTGGCCCTTTGACACATTCGGCCCTTCGACATTCGGCCCTTCGACAATCGGCCCTTCGACACATTTGGCATTTTGACACATTCGGCCCTTCCACATGCGGCCCTTCGACCCATTCGGCCTTTTGAAATTCGGTCCTTCGACATTTGGCCCTTCGACATTCGGCCCTTTGATATCATACCAGTAAAACAATCGTACGCACGAAACTAACACAAACACCAATGCTACTATACTATATCTTTCCGGTTACAGTCATTTCGTTTCACACATTTGAGACAAAATCCGTATACACGTTTTTGTAAAAACTGTCATTTCCGGTAAAAACTTTTTAAACTTGTTTGGGTCGATATTGTTGCAAAATTAGTTTATAATATTTTAGTTCATAATCGTTTTTTAAAACATTTGCTTAAAACAAAAAGGTTTCTGTGGAAGTAGCCACTTTCGGTAGAATTTTTTTGTCAAAAATAATCGAGATCTCTCAATTTATGAGATAATATTAAATCTGAAGTTTTATCTAACAGTCAATAATCCGCCTGGCCTGCTACAGACATTTATTTTTTAATTTGTTTTTTAGCCGCATTTTTGCAAAAAAACAATCTTGTGGAGTTCACAATCGCTCATTTTAAATTTATCCAACTAATAAGATCTGAGTAACGATTTACAAGAAAACTACACACAAACATTTTTTGAAGGGCTTTGTTTTAATTAGGAGATTATGAGATCTAAGTTATTTAAATTAAAAAAAAATGCAGCTAGCATTATCTGTCGGTTCTTCTTTCATTAAATTATTTTTAGTACTTAATGTTATCTGTTCTAAAAAATTCTTTGACATAGAAAAAGTCAAAAAAATATCAAACAACGCATTTTGATTGTCCAAATTTATTATGAAAATAATCATTCAAAAACAACAACATTTCGTAAATTACGTGAGAATTTTAGTCGACATGGACGTCTTAATGTAATCGTGTAATTGGCAAATTTATTGATCATTTTGAAGAAACTGGTTCAGTGGAAGGTCGTAGACCGTATCAACATGTCCATCCAGCACGTACTCCTGATGTAGTGGCAGTTGTAAGTGAAAGTGTTTGTAATGAACTAAAGGAAAATGCCCTTCCAGTGAATGGAACACATTATCACAACATGCTAACTGGTTCTTTGTGAGCCAAATTGAGTGTCAACGACCTTTGATTTCAACAAGCCGAGGCGACATACCAAGCAAGTCGTGCAACAATCCATTTATTGTAAACAAAATTTGCTGATCACATAATATGAAAAAATTGTGAGTTCCTTCCGGATTGAACACCACTTGGTTATTTTTTGTGGGGTAATTTAAAAAGTAGGGTGTATGCTAATTATCCACAAATAATTGAACAGCTTAAAACCCACATTCGAGCTGAATTTGAGATCACTGATCCGCTTTTATTGGAAAAGTCATCGAACATTTTTATGTTCAGATGGAGGCCTGTAGACGAATTCGTGATGAGCATATGAACAATTTGGTTTTTCATACATAAATGGCATAAAACCACCTTTCCTTATCAATAACAAATTTTGACTTTTCATCCCAAAACATGTGTTTTATTTAAAAACGAAAAATGGAATTACCGATAGTCCACCATGTGTTACCACCTTTTTCATTCTGTACACACACACCTAACGCCTTACACTCACACAATAACATATCTTGCACATAGCAAACTGCTCTTCAACCTGTGCACTGATACGATTTTTGGGTTGGTGCGGAAATCTGCTCTCTTATAGACGGTCTTAGTGGTTTTTATTAACACCACTAAACGTTATCGATGACGAAAATTGGCGTTGAAAGTTTTTAAATATTTAGTCTGCATGGCGCCACACATCACATACGGACACACCGTCACACATATTCAGATATAGCGAATGGTAAATCTGGAAAAATCTCGAGGTCAAAGTTGTTCATGTTTACTTTACTTTATTTTACTACTTAAACAAAATTAATATGTCAATATTACAAACTTTAAAAATTTATTATTCCAAACCACCATTAGATATTGGACTTTTCCTTTATAAGATTCATGCAATAATATTTGATTCAATATCTGGCGGCGGTCTGATGTAACATGCAAATCATTTATTAAACACTTAGATTAGACTGACCTTCTATTAATACGTCTTGTAGAGTAACATTTGACCCAATATCTTATTAGTAATCTGATAAATTCTCAATAATTTGTTACACCAGATATGGTGGTTGGTTGGACCAACCTTTAGATTATATCTGTGTCAAATTATATCAAATGTTTAATTGCAGTTTCGTACAGTCTTACACAAAAATTACACAGTTGGACAAGATTAACCTACTCTCGATAAGGACCACGAATTAACATGTGACCCAATATCTGGTTGCGGTCGGGTGTAATAAATTATGAGCGGTGGTAAAATCAACATTCTTATTAGATATCTGGAGCCCATGTCGTAATATCGTCTGAAGCCAAATTATGATTGATTATATGGTATGTGTATATGTGTGTATATGATTTGATTATATTTTTGTCGGCGATATGGATGGATTCCCAACTGAGCAATCTCAAAATTTCTTGTTTGTGGATTTTGATAGTTTTGAACATCCTATAATTCTGCACTAAACGTTTTCCCTATTTTAGCAGGTAGTATTTGATTTTATTGATGGTAATAGAATTAACGAATTTTACTAAATAAATTCGATTATAATTAACTGAGATTTACCAAATAGATAAAAGTATTTAATAATTTTATTTTATATAGTTTTTCGAATTTTAAAGTTCTTATGCTGTTAACAAAAAACAAATTAATTATTTTGTTTTGATACACAATAATGTTCTAGACAAAAAAAATTAAGATTTTAAATCTATTTTTTCGGAATAAATAAGCCAAAATGCTTAACCACAAAAAACAGTTGTTGTTGTTTGTTATTTTATTGTCTCCTTAGATAAATATTATGTCTTCTTAACAGTATTAAAATAATAGTTTTGTGTTATTATTTTTTGTTGCTTTCATACCATTGTCGTTTGTACATAGTCTTCTTCTGTATGCTGTGTTAACTTTTATATTTTATCCAAAACTAAAACAAAATTTAATTATTTATATTTTTGTAATGAAAAATAAAAATGTATTATTTGTTATAAGAATAGAAACACTTATAGTTACTCGTATAAAGTATAAACGAGTATAAAGGGTAGCTTATCATGTTGTGTGTCTTTAGGAACACAATCTGACCACAACATTTAAATGAAGTTATTTTTATGAAAAAATAAGTAAATGATTTTCTTTTGTATTATTATTTTATTTTAATTCGTTTCATTTTACCACTTTACTATGCTTTTGTAACTTAGGCTGCCTCGTTTTACTTTCAGAGGCTATATTGCCTGAATACTTTTGATACAGTATATGATATATAATCGAAATGCGGGCAATTATTATTATTATTTAGGTAATTCACCCAGAATAGAGCTACTGGGGAAATAATTTAGGCTTCGGTCCGATTCATGACTTAATTCGTGGAGAGTGACTAGTTTGGAAGCCTACAATAAGTCTCTTGTCGAATAGGCTTATTGCATACATGTTTGACTTTTGTGGAAGGCTTCCATCCACACTTATAACTCAATCAAACAAATCAAACAGATCTACAATAAGCCTACCCAAGAAAAGTGTGATCGTAGACTTTCAGACAAGTCAGTCTCCACAAAATAGGTCTTGAATTGAGCCGCAACCTTACATACAATACAAGTTATGTATTTAAATTATTTTTATCTGGCCTACCAAAAATTATTCCCAGTTTTATTTTGTTTGCAAAAAATTGCAACTAACGTTTTACCTTAGTATACCAGAAAAAAATTATTTAAAAAGAAATTTTACGTAAATTCTTTCTCCGAAGTTCCCTACTCCCGAGGAATTGCCCGTATAAGTCCACAGTTGCCTCATATACATTTAACCACTTTCCGTACTGTCATCGTTTAAGGGCATTGATTGAAGGAGGTTCTTATTAGTTTTGTAACGTCGTTCAAAAAGGAACATGTTAATAATATTACTCTTATTAAGTTCCAACAGATCATCTTTATCCTAAGTTGAATTGTCTGATTGGCAAATTTTTAGCTTAGAATCTTGTTTTTTAGCCATTCAATAAATGTAAAAACTTGCTACTCACCAAAAAACTTCTGAATTCTTGAGAATTTTGCTGATATACTTTAATTCTACAATTATAATTAGATTTCTGGTCATCATTTAGAAAATTATATTGTAATGTCGGCCATGTTTATTTGACAACAACAACATTGTGTGGTCAAAAAAAAAAAAATTATACTCTGATTTAAATAAAATTCATTATCAATTACAACCACTTGAATTATTTTAATTCAAATTCTGCAATTATAATTAGACTTCTGATCCTCATTTAGAAAATTATATTGTAATATCGGCCATGTTTATTTGACAACAACAACATGTTGTGATCAAAAAAAAATTATACTCTGATTTATATAAAATTCAGTATCAATCACAACCACTTGAATTATTTTTACTAAAATTCTACAATTATAAAGAGACTTCTGATCCCCATTTAGAATATTTTATGGTATTGTCGGCCATGTTTATTTGACAACAACAACATTGTTTGATCATAAAAATGTATACTCTGATTTAAATACAAATTCAGTGTCAGTCACAACCACTTGAATTATTTTAATTAAAATTCTACAATTGTAATTAAACTTCTGATCCTCATTAAGAATATGATATGGTAATGTTGGCTATATTTGTGTGACAACAACAACATTGTTTGACCCAAACAAAATATATACACTGATTTATATAAAATTTGGTATCAATCACAACCACTTGAATTATTTTAATTCAAATTCTACAATTATAATTAGACTTCTGATCCTCATTTAGAATATTATATGGTAATGTCGGCCATGTTTATTTAACAACAACAACATTGTTTGATCAAAAAAAAAATTATACTCTGATTTAAATAAAATTCAGTATCAATCACAACCACTTGAATTATTCTAATTTCAATTATACAATTATAATTGGACTTCTGATCCTTATTAAGAACCTTATATGGTTACGTCGGCCATGTTTGTTTGACAACAACAACATTTTTTGATCAAAAAAAAATTATGCTCTGACTTTAATAAAATTCAGTATCAATCACAACCACTTGAATTATTTTAATCGAAATTCTACAATTATAATTAGATTTCTCATCCTCATTAAGAACATTAAATGGTAATGTCGGCTATGTTTACTTGACAACAACAACATTGTTTGATCAAAAAAAATTATACTCTGATTTAAATAAAATTTAGTATCAATCACAACCACTTGAATTGTTTTAATTCAAATTCTACAATTATAATTAGACTTCTAATCCTCATTTAAAACACAGTGAGCTTATGGCGGCCATGTTTATTTGACAACAACAACATCGTTTGATCAACAAAAATTAATGCCCTGATATAAATAAAATTCAGTATCAATCACCACCACTTCAATTATTTTAATTCCAATTCTACAATTATAATTAAACTTCTGATCCTCATTTTTATATGGTAACGTCGGCCATGTTTATTTGACAACAACAACATTGTTTGATCAAAAAAAAATATATACTCTGATTTAAATAAAATTCAGTATCAATCACAACCACTTGAATTATTTTAATCCAGAATCATTTTAATTAGACTACTGATCCTCATTAAGAACATTATATGGTAATGTCAGCCATGTTTATTTGACAACAACAACATTGTGTGATCAAAAATAAATTTATACTCTGACTTAAATAAAACTCAGTATCAATCACCACCACTTCAATTATTTTAATTCCAATTCTACAATTATAATTAGACTTCTAATCCTCATTTAGAACACAGTGAGGTAATGTCGGCCATATTTATTTGACAACAACAATATTGTGTGATCAAAAAAAATTATAATCTGATTTAAATAATATTCAGTATCAATCACAACCACTTGAATTATTTTAATTCAAATTCTACAACTATAAAGAGACTTCTGATCCTCATTTAGAATATTTTATGGTAATGTCGGCCATATTTATTTGACAACAACAACATTGTTTGATCAAAAAAAAATTATACTCTGATTTAAATAAAATTCAGTATCAATCACAACCACTTTAATTATTTTAATTCAAATTCTACAATCATAATTAGACTTCTGATCCTCATTTAGACTATTATATGGTAATGTCGGCCATGTTTATTTGACAACAACAACATTAGCTGTTTTGCTTTCGCAAAGCCGATTAGCTTTAATGTTAGAGGCCAATTTTGCTTTCAGCAATATTTGTTTTGAATTTCCAGTAATGGAAAATAATTGTTCATCATAGTGGGCTTTTTTGTCAGTAGTAATTGTAATCTGCATAGGAATTAAGCGCAAGATTTATCAATATAAAAAATCAATAAATAAAAATATTTTATTTCATTTAAATCTGTATGCAGCCAAAACTGCTATAAAATAAATTTGAACATGAAAACAACAACAAAAAATCAATATAACAAAATTATTTTTATTGGTACATACCGAGGTACTATTATATGTAGATATAACGTATAACGTATAAAATTTTTAAATTCAAATTTAATTTTTTTTTTGTTTTAATTTAGAAATTTTTTTCGAGAAACAAGAAACAATTAGTGTATTAAAACAGTCACTTCTAATATGGTAAGTTACAGTCATTTTTCATTTAATGAGATATTTGTATTATTTATGTTTGTTTTACAAACAGAAATTTTGTAATTTATGTGTTTTTTATATTAAATTTCAGTCAAGATCACGACTCGGCAAACGCCAGAAAGATGCGTTGATTGATTTAGTCGAAGAAAATTTTCAATTTATCCAAGCGAAGCGGGATTTTTTGTTGTGTATCTATTATATCCCCTGCTTCTCGAATTTCCTCTATCAAATTTAATGCTACCCTTATTGGTAGTCTATATACATTTCCATGAACCTAAAAATTAAAAAAATTATGATTCGCCATTTTCCAAAGGTTATCAAATACATATTTCGTTGGTTCTTACTTATTTTTTGGTATAGCGAAAAGGTTCATCGTATCTCTCATTCTGCTCCGTAATACTCTCATATGATGAGTATTTTCAAAGTGAAGAGCAGCCACAAGCACAATATTCATCATAATTGTTAAAAATTATAATTTTAATCACCGAAAAATTAAATAAATATTAAATTATATAAAGAAAACACAAATATCATATATTATTGTTATTCACATTTAAAAAACGATTTCGGGCTGTCAAAATAGCTTGTAAATAAACAAAAAACAAATTTAATACGCGACATACGTTTGCTCGAAAAAAAAATTTGTTTAGTATTGGACAAACGTTTCTCTAGCAAATTACAAGAAATTATATTGATTTTTGTATATTGATAAATTTTGCGCTTAATTCCTATCCTGAATCGGTTTTATGAAAATCTTTTTTTTTTTTAGTTTTATGTAAAAGCCAACTCTACTTTAATTACTACTGATAAATTCGCCAACTATGATGAACAAATATTTTCGTTACTGGAAATTCATAAATAAATATTGCTGAAACCAAAATTGGCCTCTAACATTAAAGCTAATCGGCTTTGCGAAAGCAAAACAGCTATTGTTTGATCATAAAAGTGTATACTCTGATAAAAACAAATTCAGTGTCAGTCACAACCACTTGAATTATTTTAATTCAAATTCTACAATTATAAAGAGACTTCTGATCCTCATTTAGAAAATTATATTGTTATGTCGGCCATGTTTATTTGACAACAACAACATTGTGTGATCAAAAAGAAATCTGTACTCTGATTTAAATAAAATTCAGTATCAACCACAACCACTTGAATTATTTTAATCCAAATTCTACAATTATAATCAGACTTCTGATCCTCATTTGCAATATTTTATGGTAATGACGGCCATGTTTATTTGACAACAACAACATTGTTTGATCAAAAAAAAACTATAATCTGATTTAAATAAAATTCAGTATCAATCACAACCACTTGAATTATTCTAATTCCAATTTTACAATTATATTTGGACTTCTGATCCTCATTTAGAATATTTTATGGTATGTCGGCTATATTTATTTGACAACAACAACATTGTTTGATCAAAAAAAAATTATACTCTGATTTAAATAAAATTCAGTATCAATCACAACCACTTGAATTATTTTAATTCAAATTCTACAATCATAATTAGATTTCTGATCCTCATTTAGAATATTTTATGATAATGTCGGCCATGATTATTTGACAACAACAACATTGTTTGATCAAAATAAAATTATTGACAAGTCTAAAATTTTTTTAGATTTCTGTTCCTCATTGAAAATATTCTATGGTTATATAAGCGATGTTTGTATTATGCCTATTGTAAGTCATTGTAGAGATTGCTCCTTTACCTCTTTAATGCATAACAATTTGAAGGCTTGCTCAAAACCAGGGAGCAATATCTACGATAACTTTCTTTAGACCTCCAAAAGTTCTCTACGCAAATTTAAGTGCGGCGCTATTTTATAAAATGTGTCACTGGTTTATTAAGAGTAGCAATAGTGTGAACGCCAGTTTCTAAATAAATAGCAATGGGATCGCATAATCAACACAAAGGGCTGCATATTTTGCAACAAAAAATTTCGCCGAATTTTTCTTATTGGATTTTACTAAAATTGTATTCCTCACAATGGACACGTGTATTCCTGTTGTGAGGTTTTTTGTCATTTTTGTTTGTCAGAATCTACACACTTGTCCAATAATCTATTTTTAAGGTTCTAAATCTTATAGTTAAAAAATATTGGAAGGTAAATGCAACTAATCGTATGGTTAGGTAACAAAATACATCAAGGGATGAATATTTGATCGTGTTTTTTGATGATTTTCGATTTTGATAGAGTTTTCAAATCCATAAATTTCTGGAATTAAATAAAACATATACTTAAATATATATACCGGACAAGTGGTGCAGTGGTTAATGCTTCGGTACTTGGACCGGGAGGTACTGGGTTCGAATCCCATCAGAGGCTAGATGCAAATCGAATTTTCATCATCGATTACAATCAGTGATGTGAATAAACACAACTAAGACCCTCTGGTGGAGCGCAGAATTCAACGCCGACCCACCGTCCGTGTCAATGTACAGGTTGACATGGAGCTTGCGATGTGCAGGTGGCATATTTTAATTGTTTGAGTCGGTGAATAGGTGAATGGGTTAATGATGTGGCGTGAATGCGTGGTATCACAATGGGCCAAAAATGGCTTACGTGTCAAACCAATGAAACCTAAACCTAAATAAAATATATTTTCTATTCTATATACATTACATTCTGAATTACGTGTTCATGATTATAAAGGACCAAACAATTTTTAAAAATGTTCTGTTCGTTCTGCAGTATTTTTACATTTACCTTTTTTGACTCAATGTATGACACAAAAATAGTACTACAGAAAACGCAATAGCCGACACCAAAATCTAATAAAATAGGAAAACGAAATTTAGGTTTTGAGCTTTATAATACCATCGACCAAAAAACTTTCCTTATATATTTAAACGCTCTACATATAAATAAGTAACTAAACTCAGTATATATGTACAACCAAAAATTTGCCATTACAATCATCATCCTATGGAGAGACAGCTACTCTTCTAAACCAAAAAAAAACTTGAAACAGATTAATTAATATTTTATGTCAGTTCTCTCGTGGTTGACAAAGGTTACCAACATGCAAAAAATACATATAAATAAAAAAAAAATCGTAAAACAAAGAAGAGGTGAAAAATGTTGGAAAAACTTTTTTTCGTATTCTATGTTTCGGTTTGGATTAAAAAAATAAGCTTTAAAAAATGTTTACCGAAACAACGACGGAAAAAGCATAAAAAAAAGTCTGTCTTGTGATTTTTATTTTTCCATTTTAATTGGAAAGGATGAAATGAATTTTTTTTTGGTCATTAACATATTTCCTACCATTTCTGTGTGTGTGTCGGTGTAGGTTTGATATCAAGGAGTTTTTGTATTACTATATATTCTATATACATTTTGTTTTTATTTTATGCTTTATAGGAATGGCTTACAGGCACAGAATGTATAAAATTTAAATATTTTTTATATTCGAAATTAAAATTTATTTCAAAATTGTTTTGGTTAGATTTTTGCCAATATAAAAATAAAAACCAATACGTAATTGAAAATTTTTTATATTTACTTTCTTCTGATTATGGTACGTATATCCAGGCAGAAAGTACCAAATTTATATTTTGAAATGTATCCAAAATTTTTAACTTTAAAATATTAAATATATATTGGTATTTATTGTGCCACTCTCTGGTTAAATTGTTAACTTGAAATTATATTCTGGTGAAAAAAAAATTTTTGTTTTATTTCTAGACAAATTATTGATCCTAAGTGGCAGTAATTTTGCTATTTAGTTATACAATGCTACTGAACCTTAAATTCTATAACTGTACGTTAGTTGGTGCCAAAATATCCTACATTTTTATATTGAACTTGAATTATTATTTATGTATGTTGTATAAACAATTTGTGAGATGGATGGTTCAGATACAATGAGCTCGGGTATTTCGTTATTTATGACTTTTGTTCTATGAAGTTTTCTAAAGGATTTGCTCGTGTACGATGAAATCAAATTAAAAAAGAAATTTTTTGAACATTTATAGTCGCTCCATATCAATATAATTTATTGTTCTTCATTCATAGTTTTAATGATCTTTGATTTTTGTTGTTTGGGCCTAACAAATTTTTTTTTGTTGATATTAAAAATGGGAAAAACTGTAGTAAAAATATAAATTGTTTTAAGGATTTTTCGCTTACATTTTTTTTTATATTAAAATAAAACAATAATAGTTTATTAGTCTCATCGATAGATTAAGAAATATATATCGTATACTTAATAAACACATTTTTATTAATCACTTGTTTTTTGTTCCGCAGAATATGCAGAATTTTATTGCTTATTTTTTCTTCTCTCCTTCTTTTATTATATTTTGCTTTTTTCTATTATATAACAAAAATTTTTACTAATACAAATCAGTAGATACTCCTGATGATGACCTAACAAGTCGAAATCGATTAAAATTAAAAAAACAAAATATTCTGCGGAACAAAAAACAAGTGATTAATAAAAATGTGTTTATTAAGTATAAGTGTGTTTCGCCAAGTGCCTACGGCAAATAGCGTTAAAAGGAAATATATATCGGTCTGTTATAGTGAAATTTATTATAGGTGCCATATTTTCAGCTCATTTTGTAAACGTACCAATTTTCTCAAAATATTTAAATATAATTTTGATATACACTGACATAAGCTTTAGAAGATATATTTTAAAGCATGTGCCCCTAAATTTTAATCTATGTCATTCAAAGTAAGCGTACTATAACCAAGTTATACAGTTATTAAAGAGTTCTATAAAATTAATTTTGTAAATTGGCTTTTACCGTTCGTATGGCGACCAATAGCAGCAGCTCCAACTTTAGTTTTAAGGCTAACCGCATTAATTATTGTTTGTGAGAAAATTAACACTATGTTTGCAAGAGTTTACAAAAACATTTGAAAATGGCATAGCTGAAAAATTTTAAAGTTTTATTCCCAACAACAAAATTATACTAAATCACGGCTCTTATCGTCAATATGAAAGCAAGAACTGAGTGACATTTGCAAAAAATCGAAATAGTAAAACAAACAGAATATGTCTTGATTTTAATGTTTATGAAGTTTTTGGGATAAACAATTCAAAAATTATTGGATTCTTCATATTTTCGAGAAATAGATAAAAAACTATTCTTTAGTTATCATACATTTTCAATTGTTATTTCGTTATGCCCTTTCAATATTTTCCCTAATTGGTCTACATTTAGCATTTTTTTCATTTTGAAATTGATTCAGGGTTCTAATATTTCAGCTGAATCATTTTAACAACCCATTAATTTCCTTTCTTTACATTTTTGATTTTAATTCAGAAAACCATTGGCCCCACAAGAGCTGAGTGTGAAATTTAGTGCTCTCTAGTTGGGATGGTAAAAAAAAATTCAAGGAAATCTGCTTGTTGTGATTGGCGATATGGCCCTACACGTGGATGCGTCTTTGGGGCCAAATTCACTTAATTCTTTAATAATTTAAAAAATGATCGGAACATTGAATGCTGAACGTAAAACTTGCTAAAAAGTAAAAAATTTATGATTGGCGTCTTTGGGGCCAAATTCACCTAATTTTTAATAATTTAAAAAATCATCGGAACATTGAGTGCCGAGTGTGGAATTTATTGTTTTCGACTTGGTTTTGTATCTGAAATTTGTACAAAAAGTTTGAAGATAATTTGCAATTTGTGATTAGCAAAATGTGACAGATATGGTCCCTCCCTACACGTAGATGCGTCTCTAAGGCCAATTTTACTTAATTTTTAATACTTCAAAAAATCGTCGCAACAACGAGTGCCGAGTGTGGAATTTAATGTTTTCGACTGGGTTTAGTATCTGAAATTTGTACAAAAAATTTCAAGATAATTTGCATCTTTTGATTGGTGCTATGGCCCTACACGGCGAAGCGTTTTTGGGGCCTAACTCACTTAAATTTTTAATAATTCAAAAAATCATCGGACCATTGAGTGCCGAGTATGAATTTAATTTTTTCGACTTGGTTTGGTGTCAGACATTTTTACAAAAAATTTGAAGACAATTTGGGGCCAAAATCACTTAGTTTTTAATAATTCAAAAAATCATCGGAACACATTTGGTCCACTTGCAAATTTTTCTCGTGACGGAAAAAAAATCTAGTCCATTTTTTTCTTGTGACATTTTTTAGTACATTTTCCAAAATACACACGCAAAAATGGTTTTGAGCATGCGCATTAAAATGTTGTCGAGAGAAGGAAATATTAGAATATTCAATATTTTTGCCATAACGTTGTACCAATTGAGCATAAATTATATTTTTACGCTCAATTTGAGCGCACATTTATTTGGGTTTAACATTTTAAACTTCAAAATAAAAAATCGTGTAGGTTAAAATAATCGTGCTTATACATAATAATAAAAGTGAAATTTAACTAGCTAATTAAACATAATAACAGTGATTCAAAATAATAAATAATTTCTAAAGTGTAAATTGAATCTTTATTAAAATAATTTTGTGGTTAATTTTGTGCCGTGGATATGAAATGTAAAAATACATAAATATTTTTATTGTTACATATGGCATCACATACCAATTTAAAATAGCTATATTATATATTTTTAGGCAGAATTTTAATTTTAGGTATTTTAATGTTAGGTAGTCGGAGTAGCTGTATCGCTGATGGCCTGATCAGACCACTAGTTCACTTGGTTTTGGAGTTTCATACTTTATTAATTTTATTTCAGACAGAAAGGTTAATAATTTTCTTCATCTCCTAACACTTTAATATTTTTCAGCAATCGAAGAAAAGTTAATAAATATTTTGAAAAACCCGAAATTTTTCTTATTGGTGGATACTACCCATCCCCAATTTAAAAATATGTCAAAGCTAAGTAATACTTTACTAATACTTTATTAGCGCAGAGTTAGTACCATTTTATAAGCTATAGCTATTTATTTTAGAATAAATCTTATTTTATTTTAATTGCAGAACTGTTATTTCTAATTATGAACCTCCGGTGGTCGATAAATCTGATTCCCAACCATTTCTGGACGATTTCGGCAATGATATAATAGAGGAAGCAGCATATGCCGATGAAATTTTCCCATTTCCTGAACTGCCGTATTTCGACATTAGTGATACCGATGAATGCCAAGCGACGGATTCGAGCGAAATTTTGGTTACTTCGCTCATTGAACCTACATTGTCGATCCAGCCTGTTGTTCAATCAACGGAGCCGCCTAACTCTACAGGAGTCCAATAACAATTGGATACACTTTCTGGTCTGTCAAGCAGCAATATAGGGCAAATTCGACCAAGACAAAAAATCGAGCCAACAGAACTTCTCGAATCCCAACATCGACAACTGGTTACACTCCTCATGACATTCGAAATATCGTCGACGATATTGGAAAGCAACAGAAAGTTGCATGGGAGATGTTTCGTGCGAAGTGTGTTCCTTCATCTACTGCTGCACCAACATCTTTGCCGGACTATATTAGCCAATACGTTTCTTATTTGGAAAGTAAGTTGCGATGTTTATCGGAAGATGAAATAAAAATTAAAATTAGAGAAATTAACTAAGTGTTGGATTCATAATAATTTATTTTTTATTTAATATATTTTTATTTGTACCTGTAAAATAAATATTCTAATTATAAAATAATTATATATAATTATAAAATAAATGTTCCTTTTTTTAATTTTAATTAATTGGTTGTCCTGAAAAGGACAGTTTTAATTACAAATGAATGTAATTGTTTAAATGATGTGTTCACTCTCCTCACTCTATATACATTTGTTGCCATGATAGTGGATTGTCGTTAATAAAATATTTTGTAAACTCTTTTCTTATGTTAGAAGCGTAGCGTGTTGAATTATTTGCACCCAGTTGCATGTTGAACTCAGATCGCCATTATCCCTCAGCGGTTCTTCCATTGATAAGATCTCGGTCTACCAGTTCACGATCAATATATCTGCTGCTTTCGTCAAACATCCAATTATGAAGGCAGATGCTTGTATGATTTTTAACACGGTTGGACGGCTTGCATTGATAAGTCGTCTGAAAATTCTAAACATTGAAGCTAGAATTCCAAACGCATTTTCAATTGTACGTCGACATCTTGATAACCGATAATTAAAGATCTTTTGATCAAGCGGCAATCGACCTATATTACGTCCTGAATAAGGACGCATTAAATTTGGTACCTGGTAGATTCGTATCTGCTGGAAACTTCATAAACGACGATCTATTTAGGATTCCATATCAAAAAATCGATTTGCGGAAAATTCCTCCATCACTATTTTGGCCAGCACTACCAATATCCACCATAGTAAATCGATAACGGGCATCGCATACAGCCATTAACACAACTGAATGTTGGTGTTTGTAATTAAAATGGCTTGATCTCGAATAACCACATGCCTGAAATAAAAACAATTAAATTTGGTAATAATAATTTTATATACATATATGCAATTAATAATACCTGGATATTAACGTGTTTCCCATCTATAGCTCCTAAACAATTTGGAAAATTCTAGATCGCTTCAAAATCTGAGCTAATTGTTCGCCACTCTGCTTCTGTTTTTGGCGCCAATACAACTGGTAAAAGACAGTCCCATATAACGGAATATGTCTCCCTAATTACTTTAGAAGTAGTGGATTTTCCGATGCGATATCCATATTTGCCGATGGACACCATGAAATCCCCACTAGCTTAGTATCTGCAATTATAGAAATGCATAGTTAAAATGTGGATAAAATTATAAAATAATAAACTTACCTCAAAGTTAAGGATAATTTCTCGGCCGGCGTAATAATTTCACGTCGTGTTGCGTCTCGTTGTAGGCGCGGCCCAATTATATTTAATAATTTGTCAAATTCGAATGGATACATCCGATGGAAATTTCGGAATGTATCATGATCTCGCAAGCGCATTTCTTTCACAAGATTATGGAAAAAGCCTTGACGTTTTTTCCTTATTCGCAATGGATGTACCCAATACCGTCTTGCAGGCCTTTCGACACAATCATCTGTTAAATCAGCTAACAGTGACAAGAAAAATATATGCTGCGAACATATAATGTCATATTCCAATATACTATTGATATCATATTCGTCCATATTAAATAAATACAATTTTTATTTATTCAAATTATTACACAATGACAATTAGAAATTAAATTAATATTAACAATAATATTATTAATAACACAATAGATTATTACAGCTCAAATGACAATCTTTGTTTATGTAGGTTGTCGCAAAATTATCGCACCGTCTAAAATGACTATTATTATTTTTATTAGTGTAGTAGTAAGTATACTATATACTAAAAATGTCATGAGCCGAATTTATTTTTTTCCCGTCAAGATAAAAATATTTGACTGGAGACCAGCCTTGAGTGCCGGAGTAGAATTTATTGTTTTCGACTTGGTGTTAGAAATTTTTACAAAAAATTTGAAGATAGTTTTCATTTTGTGATTAACAAAATGTGACAGACCCCTACACGTGGATGCGTCTTTAAGGCCAAATTTACTTAATTTTTAATAATTCAAAAAATCATCGGAACAATGAGTGTTGAGTGTGGAATTTAATGTTTTCGGCTTGGTTTGGTATCTGAAATTTGTACAAAAAATTTCAAGACGATTTGGGTTTTGTGATTGGGGATATGGCCCTTACACGGAGTAGCTTATTTGGGATGAAATTCATCAAATTTTTAATAATTCAAAAAATCATCGGAACAATGAGTGTTGAGTGTGGAATTTAATGTTTTCGGCTTGGTTTGGTATCTGAAATTTGTACAAAAAATTTCAAGACGATTTGGGTTTTGTGATTGGGGATATGGCCCTTACACGGAGTAGCTTATTTGGGATGAAATTCATCAAATTTTTAATAATTCAAAAAATCATCGGAACAATGAGTGCCGATTGTGGATGTTAATGGTTTTGATTTGGTTTGGTATCTGAAATTTGAACAAAAAATTCAAGTTGAGAAGTATTAATTCCACACTCGGTACTTCTGGTTCCGATGATTTTCTGATTAAAAAATACTTTTAAAAGATAATTATAAATAAGGTATATAAACTTATTATTGTATTCAGTGCAGTGATTCTCAATACTTTATGTTTAATTTTAATAATTTTAATTAACCCACGTGTTTCGAATTCCAAATTATTATTCTATTGCACCTGCACTTTTTGGTAATTTGCGTATCTATTTTTTTGAGTCTACTCTGTTCGTTAAAATATGTAGTTACACTTTTATTAAAGTTTAGTACTTTCCACTGGTCCTACACAAGACGTCTTACAAATTGGTCAGTTATCCACAGTTGACCGAATCGGAAACAGATGAATTGTTAAAAAAAAATGTTTTTTTCCTTGTTATACTACCTCCCACTGTATAGAGCCACGATTGTGAAATTTGCACTTTCAATACGGTATGGAATCAATTAAAAATCTAAGAAACATAAATCACAAATGACGGGGCCTTAGTTATTTGGCATCCTGACAACCATATATTATAGTTCGATTAACATTTGTGACACCCAAAAGACCTTGAGCTTATATTTATCAGTTTATTGATGGAGGAAACTATAACAGTTTTTATACAACTATAATAGTTTTTTGATAAATAATTCGATAAAATAAACAACAGATGGACAAAAAATCAAATTTAATATTTTCCAATTTTCCATTTTGATTCTTTGCAATTTTTTCCGAACTTTTTGTTATTTTTCAATATAATACATAAAATATCACAATGTAAAAAATACAAAAATAAAAGAAAATCGAATATCAGAAAAATGATAATAATACATTAAATATCATATTTGTTATGTTGAATCGAATGTGATTTATCACATAAAAGACAACAAAAGAATTCTTATATGTTGTTATACACTTTTTCATTTCTGTTTTGTTTGAGATAAATTTATGTAATATACGAGGGTGTACATTAAATAGCAGATATATAGAAAAGAAGTAATATATTGCAGATCATTATCAGTCGAATAGTGTCAAATGACTGAAAGTTTTATGTCAGTTGAAACATAATTGTAAGATTTATCGGTTTGAATTGTTTCTTGATACTCGGAATTCAACTATATAACTGTTTCTATTCTATGATAAGTTAAAGGTGGATATATGACTAGGTAGATGACAATGCGGTTAAATGCTACCAAGTTAAATTAATTTATAATATTACAGTTGCATGTACATACGTTGCAATTATTTCAGTTTCACCCAAACATGTTATTGTTCTTTTATTTGTGGAAAACAAAATCGAGTGTTATTATTCTTGATTTACCTGGCACTCGGTTTTAATCAAATGACATTTTGAGGCGAATTTTTGATCAACTCGAAATTCAGATAACCCAAAACCCGTTGGAGTGATCATCTTAGAGTGATCTATAAAACGTGTTGGACCAAAGTAACTGTCCCATAATTATATTTGGAATAAGATCGGGGCCGAAAGATATTTTATTGTTTGATTTTTTCAAAATGTTTGTCAAATATTCGATTTTGATGTAATATTGTGGATCGTCGGCTGGCTGTTTGGGTGTCTCATCTCGATTTGTTGCCGTGAATTGTGTTTTTGTCCGTTTCGCCATTCGATCTTCATCATGTTTCCGTTTGATTGGTTGAACAGTTTCGTTTACTTGGCGTTTGTGCTCTGGTTTGCCGAGTGATGGATTTCGTTGAGTATGTCTTTCAATGTGATAGCCAATTATGTTTAAATTTATTTGTTTGTCCAAAATGTGATATTTATTCTCGCTTTGTGGAATTTTATTCCACGGTGTATTTAATTGTTCGTACTCACCAATCCCTTGTTCATATATTTCAATTGCTTGTTGCGGGTCATTTTTTTAATTCCTGCCAACAATTTGATTCCTGGCTTTATGTTTTTGCTCAATCAGTTGCATTACACTTATCATTCTTTTGTACGTTTCATCTGGATTTGTGTGAAGGATTAATAGCAACTTGAGTGCTGAATGTGCGGTCCTTCCACCATCAAGCAAATGCCAGATGAAGCAACTGCAGCAATTGAAGCACTAGTCAGATGAGGAATGTTTTGCCAGTGTCGCCTAGTGCGTAAAAAATAAAGAATTCGATTCATTATTTGCAACAAGAAGGGCTATATCAAACTGTTGTTCACGCTGAACATAGCTGTAAATGGTGTCTGTTGCTGGAGGGTTAGGTGGTGGCATACTGAGATGAATCAGTGGCATATTCGAAATGAGAATGGAAATATCTTCAATCTATATTAATGCCTCGTTATATATTTGTGGCAAAAATCGATATTGGGATCTTGATAAGCAGTCCAACTGCAATGCAGAAGAGTAGGTTAAATTGATTGCCATTGAATGTGCATTTATATATAATTGAAATTCATTAAAGATCGTATACGGTATTCACTTCAACATTGCATCTTATGCATTTTTTTCAATGTAAGTGTTTAAGTACACTTCATTTATGATCTAAAAAGTTATTTCAATATGCACGCAAATATGATACATGGAACATTGGAACACAACGAACCGAAATTGAAATTTCAAAACAATGCGAAGCTATACGACGCAAGTGGCTTACGGTGTCTATTGACGCGTACGTCAAACACCACAGAATTCGACATCAGTGCCGATGGTACACAAACATAACTATGAATTATTCTCAGAAAGTCAATTATTCACTAGGGTTTTTTTCATTTTATAAAATATTGGGGTGGTGGGAGGGAGGCTGAAAATTGGGGTTATATGTTCTGATATATGAAAAATACAAAAAAAAATATAAAAAAAAATATTTCGTCACAAAACAAAAAAAAAAAATCATTCCTAGAACCCGATTGCAGTGCTACCTATAAATTTCATTAAATTTTCATTTTTCAGCCGTTAAGGAGCAGTTTAGTCACAAACTCACGTACAGAAGAATTATATGTTTTAATTGGGAAAATTTTTGGGTAGAAATTTTGGGGTTATATGTTTTGATATGCGGATGATTTAAAAAATAAAAAAAATAAATTTCGTCAAAAAACAAAAAAATTCTTAAATCTCGATCGCAGTGCTACCTACCGGGCCCAATTTTGAATCTAAACTATCTAGGTACCCACTCAAACACACACACAAAAATTTATTTTAATCGATCCAGCCGTTTAGAAGAGTTCAGTCACAAACTCACGTACATAAGAATTATATATAAAGATTGGGTGATGGTGGGGGTGGTGAAATTTTGGGGTTATATGTTCTGATATGTGATAAATACAAAAAAAAAATTACAAAAAATTTTCGTCAAAAAACAAAAAAAAATAATCCTAGAATCCGATTGCAATGCCACATACCAGGTCCAATTGTAAATCCAAACCATACACAAAATTTCATTAAAATCGGTACAGCCGTTTAGGAGGAGTCCAGTTACATACGCACGTACAGAACATTTTTGGGTGTTGAAATTTTGGGGTTATATGTTATGTATGTGAAGTTGGCCAAAATGTCAGCCCCAAAAAAACGCAGTGGCAACACAAAAACTCTAATTTCTGTCACGTATGAACTTTCAGCCCAAAAAATCGTATATCACGACATTTTAATGATGTCAACCCAAAAAACTCAAATATTTCTACTTCTAAAAATCCAATATTTAACTAAAATAAAAAAGTTTCAGGAGATTTTGATGCCGATTTACGAACAACCATGATATTTAATGGAAGTTGAGATTTTTGGTGTTGGTCATAGGTCTCATTATGATTTTTGGTTGTTCTTAAAGCGGCCGAATATAGGCCATTCTTGGTATGAGGACCCCATCACAGCCAACTGAAACTTCTTACTCGTAAAGGCTACAACCAGATTTTTCCAAAAATCATAATGAGACCAATGGCCAACACCGAAAATCTCAACTTGTAACAGTTTGAATTTTTTTGTATTTTTTTTATAAAAAAAAAAAAAAATTTTTTGGTTCTATCACATCTATCTCGCTCTTTCTTACTTCGATTCTCTACCCCTCCATTTCAACACTCATCATCATCTGATCATTAATACTTGTATTCGTTTTAACACATAAAGTTATTTTGATGGTAAAGGTATATTTGGAGAAAACGGAGAATTTATAATTATACCTTGATAAGAAATGAACGTACTGGTAAATTAAATTTAAAATCAGGGTCTCGAACCAAAAAATTTTTTTTTTTTTTTTATAAAAAAAATACAAAAAAATTCAAACTGTTACATTGCATCTTTTCTTTTAGAAAGGAATTTAATCAAATGTTTAAAATTATTTGATTAAATTTCTTTTAAATAAATTTTGTACTTCACTTTACATTTTCAAAAATTTTACCTATAAAGAAATGAAAATTGACCTTTGGAAAAAAAAATTCATTAACATAAAATCTAATAATACAAAAAAAAATTTCCGTCAAAACTGTTGTCACTGCAAATGGTAACGAACCCACCAGGAATTTCAAACAGATAACGTAAACAAATTTATCTCTAATTTAAATGCCTATTCAACACTCTTCTCTATGTTGTTCAAAGTTTTATGATTCAGCGTAATATGATAATTAATCACTGACCACCTTCTGTAGCTTTCCTACAGTATCTTAACGGGCACTATTACATGGCCTCAATTAACCGTCGACCTTAAATTTTTAAGACACTAAAATCCAAAAAAAAATAATAATAAACCGAAATAGTCTGCAAAACGACTAATGCTTGATAGCGTATGGAAAGTTTGTCCTGAGCAAAATCAAGAATAATCAAAACGCAAAAAAAAATATTATCACAAAATGAAATCTGTACCACAATAACCCTTGATAGCGTATGGAAAACTGGTTCTGAGCAAAACCAAGAGATATTTTAGTACACCTCATTACTAAAGAAAATGGTTTACATAACCAACCAAAATGTTCTATTGAACTGCAGCCAAAAAATCCATATCTCATGCCTGATAACTTAAAACGTATACTCAACTTCATTGGATACTTATAATGATAATAAATTGAACAACATCGATCAAAGTTAAAATTTATACAAATCTAAATTTTTAATTAATTTCAATTTTTTTCGAATAACCAAAACTTAATTCTAATTTAAGGTACTTCCAAACT
This sequence comes from Nephrotoma flavescens, assembly GCA_932526605.1. Lineage (NCBI taxonomy): Eukaryota > Metazoa > Arthropoda > Insecta > Diptera > Tipulidae > Nephrotoma > Nephrotoma flavescens. Next base: position 89,602,612 of record OW052220.1, on the reverse strand, counting down.
TTAACCTCTAAAAAAATAAGAAACTAATTTATTCAGGCTTAAACTTAGACTGCCGCCCTGGTGGCAAAGTGGTCAGCATGCTTGCTCCAGCGACCGGAGGTCCCGGGTTCGATTCCCGGTGGTGACAAGGAAAAAATTTCACGGCTGGTTTAGGATCAATGAATCGATCACTCATTATCCGAAATGAAAATATGATTACGAAACCTCATTTGATGCGGCCAAATCCCTTGATGGGATATAGTGCCAGAGAGAGAGAGAGAGAAACTTAGACTATTATTTAATTTGGGTGGATAAACCATTCTCAATTAAGTATTCCTAGTCAAAATCACAGGATAAAGCCCTGATCCATAGCCAATTTAAATAACCTATACTAAACTAAATCTAATACTAAAATTTTGGTTGATATACATTTGTTTTTTGCTGACGTAGCGAAATTGTGATAGAGTTACGAACTCAATATCCATAGCAAACTAAAGAAAATCAAATTTTTCCAAAACCTATACTAAAAGGAAAAAAAAAATCGAGAAAAAAATTAAAAAAAAGTTATATAATATATGATTTTATCTTACCACAATGAAATACTTACTGAGTGTTAAGTGAGATTAGCTTTAAAATCTTTGGTATGGAAAACACCTAGGTCCTTTCCATTGAAGTCTTGCAGAAGGTATGTATTTGATCCAGTTTTCTGTTTTATTCTACATTTAATCCATTTAGGAGCCAGTTTAGCACTGAAGTTTTTTGAAGCGTTTGATAATTGGAAATTCCTTTTCCAAATGATATCTCCAACTTTATAGGTTTTTACCGAAGATCGCAGATTATAGTATCTAGAGTATTTCTCGTAAGATTTGTTAAGATTAGCTTGCACTTCTTGGTTAATTTTAGAAAATTCTTTCCTTAGATACTTTACTCGTTCCTGAACAGGATCTTCATCAACATTTAACTTTTCGTCTTCTAAATTCATGTTATACGCAAAATTGTATATTTCTCGAGCAAAATTCAAAAAGTACGGCGTGTACCCGGTGGAGTCATGGCAGGCGGTACAAATAGCACACGCTATTTTATGAATATGTTCATCCCAGCTTTTATGATCATCCGTAATATATGATCGTATAGCCGCTAAAATAACTCGATTCACCCTTTCTGCCGGGTTGTTTTGTGGATGATAGTTAGCGTTGCGATAATGAGAGACACCATTTTCTTTCAAAAAAGTTTGAAATATTGCAGCAGTGAATTGGGGACCATTGTCGGAAATCAAAGTTCGAGGAGTCCCAAACAGTAAGAAAACATTCTGTTCCAAAATACGAATCGTTGTTTTGGTATTTGAGTTTCGAAGAGGAAATAAGAGAACGAATTTTGTAAAGACGTCAACAATTACTAGAACAAATATATTGCCAGACTTTGACCTAGTTAAAGGTCCTAAATAATCAATGGCGATGGTCGACCATGGATCAGTTGCTATTTTTGCTAGACCCATCGGCGACTTAATTGTTGGTCCATCTTTAGAGGCTTTACACACATCACAGTTTTTGACGTATTCTTTTACGGTACTGTCGAGGTTAGGCCAAAAGTAGTTTTGTTTGATTCGATAAGTAGTTTTTGATACTCAAAAATGAGCTGCTAATGGTTCATCGTGGCACTTCTTGAGAATTTCAGCGCGATCTTTTGACGGGACCACCAGTTTCAATTTGGAACCAGGGTACAATTTAAAGATCTTATTATTAACCATTCTAAAATCTGGAAAGTCGTCCGGATTGTTCAATATTCCAGTTCTGATGTTATCAAACCATAGATCATCAGTTTTAGTAATAGAGTCACAAAGAACTGACCGAGAAAGCGCATCTGGAACCACATTGAAACGCCCTTTCCTATGTTGCAAATCAAACTTATACTGTTGTAACCGAAGTGCCCATCGACCTAGGCGGCCGCTAGGATCGTTTAAATTGTTTAACCATAGAAGAGAAGCGTGATCTGTTATAACGGTGAAATAACTTGCTTCAATGTACGGTCTAAAACGTTCAATAGCAAAGATTACGGCGAGACATCCTTTCTCTGTAGTGTGGTATTTCCGCTGCTGTGTGGTTAATTTGTGGCTATAAAATGAAATAACTTTCTCTTCGTTGCCTTCACCTTGAGTGAGGACTGCTCCGACACCAAAATCAGACGCATCTGTCCGAATAATGAATCGCTTCGAAATATCAGCGTTAGAGAGGGTAGGCGGAGATATAAGAAGAGATTTTAACTTAAGGAAAGACGTGTTTGTGGATTCTGTCCATTCAAACTTCTTTCCCTTTTTTAGAATATCAGAAATCGGGCTAATAACACAACTAGCCATTCCAAGAAGTCGGCGTACATCTTTGGTTGAATTTGGAACAGGATAATTGAGTATAGCGGCGACTTTATCAGGGTCTGTCCTCAGACCTTCTTGAGAAATAACATAGCCTAAATATTTCATTTGTTTCTGTAGAAACTTGGATTTGTGAAGATTTATGGTCAAACCTTTTTGCTTCAACCTATCAGCAACCACATTTAAAAGGCGAATGTGTTCCTGATATGTCTCAGTGGATATGATAATGTCGTCTAAGTAGACGAATACTTGAGGCTCCAAGTCAACGCCAAGTACCTGATCCATTAAACGAGACTGAGTTTGTGGGGCATTATGCAAGCCAAACTTCATAACCGTGAATTGGAAATGACCCCTAGATGAGATTGAGAATGCGGACTTTTCTTTAGAAGACTTTTCCAGTGGAATTTGCCAAAAGGCATCGGATAAATCCACACTGGAAAGAAAATTAGTGCTCTTAAACCGGCCCAGAATCCGAGAGATATGTGGCAGCGGATATGCATCCTGCTTCGTAACGGCGTTCAGTTTTCTTGAATCTAAGCAGAGGCGAATTTTCCCATTAGGTTTTGACACGCAAACCAAGGGATTACTCCATGGACTATTTGAACTTTCAACTACCCCCAGACGAATCATACGATTCAGTTCTTGATCTACCTTCTCCTGAACATACGGAGACTTGGGATAATTTCTTTGTTTTATCGGCCGGGCATCTCCAGTATCTATATAGTGGGAAAGCATTTTCGTACGGCCAATTATATCGCTATCTGACAATTCAAATTTCGATAACACTGATTTTAGCTAAGCTATCTGTGATTCTACCAAGTTATGATGTACCTCAGAAAGTTTTATATCTAGCACAGTCGAAGACATGGTTTCTACCACTGGTTTAATTTCAAATAGCCTCCAAAAATCCATTCCAAGTATTAACGTAGTTGTAATGGATGGCACCAGCAGGGTCGGCACTACCAAAGTTTTATTATTATAGGAGAATGGAACATTTACATAACCTTTTATTGAATGTTCAGTTCCATCCGCGGTGGAAATATTTGACTTGATTGGATATACTGTTAGGTCCAAAGACTCTATTATTTTGTCTGAATCTATTCCAAATATAGTACAAGATGCCCCAGAATCCAGAAGACCTTGAACTTTAATATCGAGAATTTTTACCTCTATCGTTGGTCTTCCATCAGAGGAATAATGAACAATAGAATTTAAAACTTTTGAAAAATATGAATACTTAAAATTGTTTGGAAATAATTTTGGATCCGGAGTTTGAATTCTTAAATTAGTACAACTCCGACTACTAATTTCTACTTTTGGTTTTCCGCCTTGGAAGGGGAACATTTCGGACATTTGCGAGTAATACATCCCGACATTCCGCAACGAAAACAGAATAATTTGGTTTTTTCTTTAACGCAATTATTAAACGTATGACCGACTTCGAGACAACTCCAACATTTACCTCTTGCTAAAGAAGATTTCACAACGGCAATGTTTTCATCGTGGTTACTCGGAATTTGTTCGTCCCGTTCTTCAGCCGATTCCTTCACAAAAGCATTCACTCTAAAAGGCCTCGTTACTCGATTCAAAGAAGGCTCTAACAAAGACCGATTAGCTGAAGAGCGCCTATTCAAATTATACTTAAGGTCTTCAATTCTCTTACAATATAATGAAAGCTGATCAACAGAAGCTACCCCTGCGATAGGAAGTTTTTCTAAATATAAAGGCTGCAGATTTCGAATTATTGTTTGTAATTGAGTTCTTTCTGAAACCGGCTCAATCAAACTTTGATAATATAGTTTCATTTGAGCTAAATAAATGCTAAAGGATTCTTCTCTACCTTGCATTCTCTGATCAATTTCTCTCAACAACCAATAATCATGATCAGAAGGTAAGAATTCTTTCTTCAACGCGCGTACGAGTTGAGCCCAAGTATTAAATTTATTCCTAAATGCACGGAACCAAGTTTTGGCTGGACCTTCAAAAAATAATAGGCTGCTAATAACAATTCTCTATCTGGGACTTGCTCGGTATTAGCCTGCATCTCAATTTGTAGAAGAAAATCATTCAATGTTAATCCTTTCGAATCACCACTAAACGTTATTTTCCACTTATGAAGAGGGATGATCCTTCTAACATAACGTGAACGTTCAGTACGAGATATACCAGTTGATCTACCCGCGGGAGGATCAGCTAGGGACTCGCGAAGATTTGTAACATATTCGGCATCGGATTCCGATTCAGTAAACTCTAAGTCTTCGATTTCTATTGATCCCACAATGTCTTTATTCATAGACAAGGCAGCGCTAGCTTCTCGACTCTTCTGGCAAAATCTATTCGATTTTCCCTTGCCCGAAGCTTTTACCGTAAGGTTGGACATACTAGTTGTTATAGATTTTGGATCATCCGAGATTTCATTTTCCGAAACAATAAGGCTAGGATCAATAAGGGATCTAACCTACTCGATCATATAGCTTATATTATCTTTCCAAGGCGAGAGTGGTGGAAGAGTATTATTTAACCGTTCCAACCGGAATTGAAGATGGACGAATCTAGTATTTATAGACTTACCATTTTGTTTTCTTTCTGGTAAAGGTATTGAACTAAGGTATTTAAATTTCTTCTCACATTCAGCATATTCAAGATCAATCTGACTATTAAATGTTCTTGGAGGGTTAATCGAACCCTTTGCTTCGTCACGTAAATGATGACGCAACGTCCGTCGTCTGCTTTCCAAAGAACCCTCATTCATCATGTCACGTATACGAATTTCATAGCTAAGCTCTCCATCACTCAAATAAGCTGCATTCATTGTAGTCCAATCAAAATATTATATCTACAAAAAAAGAAAATTTCGATTTAACATAAAAGAAAACTAACTTAAACAAAAAAATTAATACGCTAAAACAAAATATATTAACTTATAACTACTAACAATATTAACTAATTAGTTTTTGCAAATTTTTGTTTCTTCATTCGGCCCCACGCTGGGCGCCATTTATGTAACGCGTACTTCGGGGTTTACAGAAAAATTATAAAACTACAGAACCAAAGCAAAAACTCGATTATCGTTATAATACTTAAGACTCATTTTATTTAATGGAATAAATATAAGTTCCAAAACTCAATAATATAATACTAACTATTGGATTAAAACCGAATTTTAATCCATAAAAAAAATATCAAATAAATCATACTAATAAAAAAAACATCACGAAGGAAAACCCCGGTGGTTTTCAAATACGTTTTCTCCCTTTTGGGGTCCACTTCCAGAGACCACACTTGATCCGCGAGATACCAGCATACAAATGGAATCTATTTTGAGGAAACGAAACAAAAAAAAAATATTTAAAGAAATTATATAACGAATAAATAATAAAACAAATTTCCAACAAAGTTTTCTTTCATCTCTTCTTTTGGCGAAACAGCTTCTCTGTATTGGGCGAATTTCACCAAAAGAAGAGATGAAAGAAAACTTTGTTGGAAATTTGTTTTATTATTTATTCGTTATATAATTTCTTTAAATATTTTTTTTTTTGTTTCGTTTCCTCAAAATAGATTCCATTTGTATGCTGGTATCTCGCGGATCAAGTGTGGTCTCTGGAAGTGGACCCCAAAAGGGAGAAAACGTATTTGAAAACCACCGGGGTTTTCCTTCGTGATGTTTTTTTTATTAGTATGATTTATTTGATATTTTTTTTATGGATTAAAATTCGGTTTTAATCCAATAGTTAGTATTATATAATTGAGTTTTGGAACTTATATTTATTCCATTAAATAAAATGAGTCTTAAGTATTATAACGATAATCGAGTGTTTGCTTTGGTTCTGTAGTTTTATAATTTTTTTGTAAACCCCGAAGTACGCGTTACAAACTTCGTATTAAAATAAAACTATTTATGATCCAATCGACTAATCGTTTATGAGGCATTTATTAACAAAGACCGACATGCGTCATAGATTTTTAGTTATAAAAAATTCCGTAAACCTCGATTTTTTTAATAGAAGTTTACATATTTCGAATGTAGGTAAAGAACAGTAGAAAGTTCAATTTTAATTCGAAAAACTGTAATTTTGGTTGAGTTAAAAACTACTCGTAAAAATATTATTTTCATGAACCAACTGTAAATAATAAGAATTGCTTCTTGGCTGTTTTACATTTATTATACCGAGTTACAATGATTCCTTTTACTATGAAAATTTTAATTTTGGGTGGAGTGTATTCGGCATAAATTTCAAGACAACACTAAAATGTCCGACTGACATCATTAAAATGTCGTGATATACGATTTTTTTGGGCTGACAGTTCGTGATACCAACTATAGTTTTTGTGTTAAAAAATTATTAGAATTTTGCATGATCATGTTTGAGTTAAATTTCTTTATTTTTTATTTTATTAATAGTATAATTTTATAAATTTAAAATACAATTGTATTATTTATATTCATTTCATTCAAATTCATATTTAATCTTTGAATTTATGTGATATTCAATGTTTTTTTCAGATTTCTGTCATGATAGTTGTCAAAATAGATGACGGTATTTCTCTCTCTCTGGCATTATATCCCATCAAGGGATTTAGCCGCCTCAAATGAGGTTTCATAATCATATTTTCATTTCGGATAATGAGTGGTTAATTCATTGATCCTAAACCAGCCGTGAAATTTTTTCCTTGTCCCCACCGGGAATCGAACCCGGGACCTCCGGTCGCTGGAGCAAGCATGCTAACCACTTTGCCACCGGGGCGACGACGGTATTGCCAGTGGCAAAAATATAATTTTTTGGGCCAGAATTTTGGGCCAACTTCACAAACGTGAGTCTTTGCCTTAAGTTAAATTGATCTGTGTAGTATAGTGGCTTTCATAAACTGAAAAGCTATACCTGTATGAGTTTTAACTTAATTTATCTTCTCCATAATGAAATTTTAATTGTTGGCTTTATGCATTACCTTGATGATCCACAAATGATATTTCTGGTGAATTAAATTTTTTCTTGACGCCGCTTTTTATTCCGTTTCACCGAAACAACATTGAAAACATTCTTGACATACTACCACAAATGTTTTGTCTAATTGGAGATGATAATAGATTGAGTGGATACGGTTCTTGGAGCAGTCATACTTTTCATCATTCTTTGAGACTGTTTGTCTTCTATGTTATATCTCAGGATTATATAACATACGGGACCGGATATTATTATCTGGTTAATATTTATTAACGGAGCACAATATAATAAATACGTCCGATTGATGAGCAGACTCAAAAATAAATGTAATTTTTATTTAACAACTCTATTGTACGAGTATATACAGAAGTATATAACAAAATAGAAACCAAAGTATTTAAAATAATTTTAGTTCATATGGATAAATTATAAAGGTTATTTATAAATATTGAATTTTAAGGCTTTCCAAAACTTGATATGAAAATGGAAATATTACAGTTCCTCCTGCTTTAATTTTAACAAAAAAAAATTTATAGTTATTTGAGTTAAGATCGATGTGGTTTGGACGCAGTTCATAATGATCACGGCGAAAAACAAGTGGTTGGCCACTTGGATATTCGGTTGCAATTGAACTTGTGCGTTGATCATCTATTGTGTTCTCAGGTAATGGTGGTGTTTGAATGGTTGCTGGAGGCAATGTACCTAGATAATAAAGGCCTCATTGCTTTAAAAATTTTGATGTATGACGTCATTTTATGTCGACGATTTTAATCTTTGGTATGGCATTAAAGTCAAATATATGATCAGAGTTTTTTAAATTTGGTAAAAAATAATTTACATATTGTATTATATTATAATCAAAATGTGCATTAAACATTTCGTAAAACCTTTAAATGTTATGTATTTATTTAGACATAAATTTGATGACGTAACAAGCAGTATTGCCTTGTCTTCTAGGTGCATTGCTGGAGGTGTATCGTCATCCCCGCCAAAATCTCATACAACTGGTATATTGTTATTGTTGTTGCTTAAGTTTTGATTGCGTGTATTTGTTGTTGTATCTCTTAAAATTGATTTTGTTGGAGTTAGATCTGTTGTTGATATTCGCGGTCGCAGTTGATTTTCATGTCGTTTCCACTCACCAAGATTAGTTTGTACCATGTACATTTTCTTCCCGAGACATTTGGTGATAAACCCTTTCCTCCATTTTTTTCCTCTGATAGAAAAATCTAGAGTATACACTTTATTGTTGAATAGATATCTTGTTGTTGGTGTAAGTTTCACTCGATGTTCTTGTGATGGTAACATTGCAGACAGTAATGTACGAGGTGTTCGTCCATGAAGTAGTTCGAATGGAGATTTATCAACAACTGGTAATGGTTTGGTTCGATATGTTGAAAGAAATTTCATTAATGCCATATCAACATTAATACCATCATGCAAAATTTTCCTCATAGACGTCTTGAATATTCATAAAAAAACCTTTCCGCTTCGCCATTGGATTGAGGGTGAAATAGCGCAGATGTAAGATGTTCAATGGCGTTGGTTTTACAAAATTGTTTAAATTCAGCTGATGTGAATTGAGGTCCGTTGTCATTCACAATCGTCGATGGTAAGCCTTCAATAGCAAAAATTTGTTGAAGTGCACGTATGGTACACGCAGATGTGGTTTGTGCCATGGCTATGACAAATGGAAATTTTGTATATGAATCGACACAAACCAGGTACATTTTGCCCAAAAACGGACCTGCAAAATCGATGTGTAGTCTCTGCCAAGGTTTTTCAGTTGTTGGCCATGGGCTGAAATGTTTTGTGCTTGAACGACGGAAAATTTGCACTTTCCTAAATGGCATCGAAAACCATTTTCTACTAATCTGGTCAAGAGTATACTTAAATTCTTTAAATGATCGTCGTTTGTTTTGCAATCACATCGTCTAAATAGACGATGATCACATCGTCTAAATAGACGGCACAAAAATTTAAATCGGATGTGATTTGTTCCATGAGCCTCTGAAAAATACCGGGCCCGCTTGAAATTCCAAAAGGTAGACGTTGGAATTCATATAATCCAAACGGTGTGTTAATTACTAAAAACTTTTTTGAATCGTCGGTGAGTTCAAGTTGGAGATACGCATCTCTGAGATCAATTTTTGTGAAAAATTGACCACCTTGCAATTTATAAAACAATTCCTCAACACGTAGTATAGGGTGACGATCGACATCAACTTGAGGGTTTACCGTGACTTTATAGTCAGTGCAAATGCGAGTTTTTCCATTTGGCTTAACAACTGGTACTATTGGTGTACCCCATGACGAAGTTTGCATGGGTTTCAATATATTCAAACTAACCAATCGCGATAGTTCTTCTTTGATGGATTTTTGAACTCCGAAAGGTAAAACACGTGTTTTAAAATATTTTGGTTGTGCATCGCTTTTTAATTTAATATCGGCTTTGTGTGAATTGCACTTTCCTATGGCTGTAGCATCAAAACGTTTAGTATGGTTTTTGCAATATTCGTGGATTTTTTGTCTCAATTCATCGCTTGATTCTACTCCAAAAATATATTCTGCATTGTGTATAATACGAAAATGTAAACCATCGAACCAATCTATGCCAAGGATATTACTGCAATTTGCTGAGTCACATACAATCAATGATAATACTTCACTAAATTCTTTAAACGCGACTTTAACGTTAATTTTTCCTTTGACAGCTATAGGCGTTCCTCCATGTGATTTAAAGTTTATGGTTTTTGGTGTGCACAATCATTGAGCACGTAGCACCAGTATCCATTCGAAATTGTATTGGTATATTATTTACTTGTAGAACCACTGAAATTTTATTTTGCGTGCTCTCAATAGAAAATATGAAAGACACATTTTCAATTTCATCGACAGAATTTGTTGAATGTGTATTTCTCCTTGGCGAATTTGAGCTTGTGCGAGAATGTGATTTATTACTGCTCTAAGATCTATATCGTCGTCTCCGATTATAATTATTTTATAGCTATATGCCCCTTTTTGTGGCATTGAAGACACGTCGCAGTTAAAAATTTACAATTCGAACGACTATGATTATATTCGCATTTACGACACGATTTATTGTAGTTATATGACAAATTTTGGTCGTTCCAGTTCTTCGTTGCATGCTCTGAATTTACTTTAAGAACATCAGACGGCTTAGCTTCACCCTTTAAAGTAGCACATGTTTTCACTGTTGTCTCATAAACACGGGTGATTTCTAAAACGTCAGTTAAGGATGGATTAGTTTTTTGTAGACATGCAGTCCTTACATGTTCATGTGGTGTAAGTGTAACAACGACGTCACGGATCAACTCAACTACATACGTGCTTTCACATGTACTTTTGCTGCATACAAATTTACAACTCTTTGCGATACCGCGCAAATCTGCAACCCACTCGGCGTACGTCTGATGTGGTTTCATAGCAGTCTTATGGAACTCATAGCGTGATGCAAGCACATGTGTTTTTGATGAGAAATATTCAGTAAGGCCTTTAGTTAAATCTGTATATGTCCTACTTACCATATCGCTGAATAATTTATTCAAAATATCCAAAATGTATTCTCTAACGTTAGACAGTAGTACTGCGCGTCTTTTGTTTTCATCTGATACACCATGAACAATAATAAAAAACTGTTCTAACTGCATTAAATATGAAGACCACGAGTGCCGGTTTTGTTCAAAATTGTGAAATAGTGGTAGACTTTGTTCTGGAGTTTTCTGTTGCAAAATTTGCTTTAACAATTGTTTTAATTCTTCATCCCATCCTCGTCGCCAAGTTGTTGTATCGCAGAATTATATAACATACGGGACCTGATATTATTATCTGGAGGTTAATATTTATTAACGGAGCACAATATATAAATACGTCCGATTGATGAGCAGACTCAAAAATAAATGAAATTTTTATTTAACAACTCTATTGTACGAGTATGTACAGAAGTATATAACAAAATAGAAACCAAAGTATTTAAAATAATTTTAGTACATATGGACAAATTATAAAGGTTATAAATATTAAATTTTAAGGCTTTCCAAAACTAGATATGAAAATGGAAATATTACATTCTACTTTTAGAAGGCCAGAGATAAAAATAATTCAAGGGTTATATGAACCTAAAGCCCAGTATTGGTAAAAAATTAATCTTTATTTTTCGAATGAAATTTTGGTTTGACAGAGCTTTCGGCATTTTTGAAGTGGTTTACAAGTTTTCTCCGGAATCTGTAGTCCAATTTCTATTTCGTGCGGTTTCCCTCAACTACGTTGATTTTAATAAAATTTTCTGCTATTCAGGTAACAGTTGATTTTCATTTTCCAAATTGTTTTCAATTTTCTGTAACAATTATTCAATATCGGAAGCGCTCGACAAATTATCTGATTCATCCAAGTCGGATGGTATATAATTTGGGTTAAAATCAGAATCATCAAATCTGATTCACTCATCAATTTAAAAATTGTCAATATTCGCATAATCAGTTTCATCTCCTTCAAATACGTGAATTGGCTTATTCCGTTTCTGTACTTATAAAGATAATCTTGTTTCATTAGACAAAATCAGAACCAGCGATTTATTTTCTTGAACATCGTATGAAGTTTGGGTTTCATTATCCTTGACTATTGGTTTGATTATACCACAATAAATTTCGGCCGCATAAGATCAGAAATCACAAAGCGAAAAGAGTTTTAAAGCAAAGAGTACCTCTCATTTTCGTCACACAACTTTGCCCATCTACACAAACTGTAGTTTATGATTGGCACGATTTTTATCGATTGCAATAGAATTTTCGTTTAAGTGAAGGTGTCGACAAATTTTCTGCATGTGTTACCCAGTCTGACCGTGTTTTGTCATAGCGAGCTAAAGGTCGACTAACTGTTTTGAATGGTATGACCTGATGGTTATATTTTTTCGAGCTACATATTTTTTAAAGGTAGTTCTAAAAAGCTATACAGGGAGCGTCACTCGTCATCTACAGTCAGTAATTAAGTTTGCGTATGCGTGTTTTCGGCAACGAATGACTAGTCTTCTATTATCTAAATCTTAAGTTTAAACACAAAAATAATCTTTGCGGTTTCGTTTTCTGGCATGACCTGGCTATCTTGACAATTTTTAGTTTCAGCTTCCAGTGATTCTGGGGCTGTTATAAATTGCGGGATTTAATAGAGAAGTTGAATACCTGCAATTTATTTTTTTATAAACATTATCTCTAAACATTTTCTGATAGTGGTTGGCGAAATGAAGTCGATCCTTTACCTCAATGTAGGATGTTCACGAGATTCAATGCCAGCAGAGAAGCGATTTCAATTAGAGACACTTTAAAAGAATACCTCAATAATGTAAACATTTAAATAAAGAATATTTTCATATAAATTTCGTAAAAATGAATAATGATTATTATTTTTATATACAAAAGTTTATTTTTATATTTTTTGTTGTATAAAATATCGTTCACAATTTGTAAGATTCTTACTTGCATTCTCCCAAAATCAGCAGGTGAACGCTTGCTTAGCAATTTTTATTACTTCCTGCATTCCGATTTTTGCAGAACCGACTATTGCATCCGATTTGGTTTTTTTGTCTAGGTGTACTCGGCATTGGCGATCAAAATTTAAAACGAGCGGTTGTGGGGCCAATTAAATTGACAATGGCATACATAAATCATGGTCCAGGCTAGCTACGTAACTGCTGTTACTATACACTCTATTTCGTACACAGAATTTGACGCATTGTTCGAATCAATTCCCAACGTTAATTCCGAGTATTCAAAAATAGCATATTATCATACCACTTCCATTTCTACTTAGGGCTGGATATATCTCCCGAGGCAATTTTATTTAATTTATTGTGTTCCTTTTGGAATTTATCCCTCAAATTCTTCCATTTGGATTTTAGTTTTTCCACTACAAAATAAAACAATTTTATTCACAATAAATAGGTATGTTTTAATTTTTTGGATAATCCGATAAATAAATTTTTATAATTTCGATCTTTTTTATTATAAAAAGTTCATTGTGTTTATTTGTAATAAAAAAGATCGAACTCAATTATAAATTCCTCTAGTTTTTTTTAGAATTAGAGACCACTTGCGGAAAAACGCCTGCTATGCGGATGCCAAGTATTTTACTTCATTTAAAGTACTGTATTCTAATTTAAATGCAAGCGTTTTCCCACACGTCTGTTTCCAGCTTTAGAATAAGGGGCAGGTAATATTAATTATGAAAGCCGATTAGAAACAATCTTTAGAATTAAATGGCAAAAAATTTGAATATTTACTTAAATAACAAATAATTTTTATGGAACCACATATAATTTTCCATTTTTTAGTTTCGACTTTATGTAATTTTAGCAGTACATAACTAACAATTTGCTTATTGAATCAAAAAATAATTGAATTATTTTCCTTAATAAACACATTTAACACTTGTTTTTATATTTCGCAAAAAATTAGATTTTTGAATATTTTAATTAGAAAATTTGTTCAAAAACTTTAAAAAATCACTCGACCGATTTTAACTTGTTAGGTCAACATCAGTAGTAGCTATATACTGATTTGTAAAATTAAAAATTTATTTATATATAATAAAAAAAAGCAAGGTAACTGTAGCAACTGTAACAATGAATGGATTTACTTCCGGCATGTACTAATTATAATCTAATTTTATTTGTGTAAATATTTTAATTATTGCTTGAGTGAAATTTAAATATAAATGTGGTCATTTTAATAAAACTTATTAAATGAATATTAATATTCACTTCGTGCATATAAAAATCTGTTTTTATGATTTACAGTGTATGAGTTAAGTGCAGTATATTCGGTGAATTCGGTTGATTTATTTGAGTTTAGCTATAAAATAAATGTATTTTGTATTTAAATTAAAACTAGAAAACATGTATGACTGTAACAACAGATGGACTCACTTCCTGCTTGTTATAATTGTAATCTAATTTTATTTGTGTAAATATTTATTACTTGAGTGAAATTTAAATATAAATATATTCTGATTACATGTGGTTATTTTAATAAAATTTACTAAATGAAGATTAATATTCACTTCGTGCATGTAATAATCTGTTTTTATAATTTACAGTGTATGATTAAAGTGCAGTATATTCCGTGAACTATTGATCCCTTTGAGTTTAGCTATCAAATAAATGCATTTTGTATTTAAATTAAAACTAAAAGACATATATGACTGTAATAATGGATGGATTCACTTCCTGCATGTATCAATTGCAATCTAATTTTATTTGTGTAAATATTATTATTATTGCTTGAGTGAAACTTAAATACAAATATATTCTGATTACATGTGGTTCTCTTAATAAAATTTACCAAATGAATATTAATATTCACTTCGTGCATGTAATAATCTGTTTTTATAATTTACAGTGTATCAGTAAAGTGCAGTATATTCGGTGAGCTATTGATCCATTTTAGTTTAGCTATCAAATAAAGGCCTTTTGTATTTAAATTAAAATTGGAAAACATATATGACTGTTAACATGGATGGATTCACTTCCTGCTTGTAATAATTGTAATCTAATTTTATTTGCGTAAATATTATTATTATTGTTTGAGTGAAATTTAAGTATAAATATAATATGATTACATGTGGTAATTGTAATAAAATTTAGTAAATGAATATTAATATTCACTTCGTGCATGTAATAATCTGCTTTTGTTATTTGCAGTTTATGTTATGTGTATTTGTGCAATATATTTCGTGAACTATTGATTTATTTGAGTTAAGCTATCAAACAAATGCATTTTGCATTAAATTAGAACTAGAAAAAAAATATTTATGGCAGGGATGGCAGTTACTTTGTCTTTTACATTATTTAAATTTAAACTATTATTATTCGAATTAATTTCTACAAATAAATGAAATAAATTACGACTGAAAGATGGTTTGCTCTTTTATTCTTTAATGCCTATAGGTGATTTCTGGATTGGATTAATTTTACATGATTTAATATGTTTTTGGGGAACCAGTTTAATTTTGTTTATGGACAATTGAACTATTTAGTTTATTGAAAGTTCAACTCATAATAATAAAGTTTTATTGCAGGGAATTATCAATTAGGACACAGATAATGGCGTCGCAAACATAATTTATATCGTGTACATTATTTTATTCTCACCGACACAAGAAATCCAAAATGTCCAACTTTTTCCGACAACTACGTCATATTTTCGGAAAAGATCTAGTACATTAATATTTTTTTGCCGTTTTGTTTTACTTAGGTATTATGAAATAATTGATACGTCCAAATATCTGTACATAAGTATGTATTTAAAGAAATTCACCTCACAAATTATTGTTAGCGATATCAGAGTTATTTCTCGATTTACAATTTTCTTAAATATTCGTGTTCTTAAGAATTCAAATATTTAAATAGATTATGTACTTTAAATTACAAATTAAAATTAAATCTCGATTTTATTTCATTTGTTGTTTTATGTTTCCCGCAGACGTTCTAGATATCGTGTCCAAAGGTAGAGTGGTGGTCAAATTGCTGTTAATAGGCGGGAGAAATCGTGTCCAGTTATAAAATGAGTCCTGGTTTTCAAAATGGCAAAAAATTATGTATAGGGGTAGACCAGTGGTCGATAATATTGTTGCGGTATCTCTCGATATCCAAACAAGTTCCTCAGGTAGTTTTTAATCCAAACTGCTAAAATTCTATATCCAGTTACTTGCGTAGTAAATCTTTTATTTGGTTATATTAAACTAATTTTACTTTATTTTTTTCTCTCACTTTCACGTTTCACTTCACGTTTCTAATTGATCACTGACTAGAATAATGGTTGTTCTTTTTGGTTTTCGTTTTTTTTTTTTTTTAAATTGGGTAATAATTTAATAGATGGCTTTTGTTAAGCAGAAGTCTAACACCTTCCGTCAATTATTGATGAAATTTTGTATATCTGACCAGACAGATATTGGATTATGTATGATTAAATTGTCGCCAAATTTGGATGGAGTGGTATTATTTTGTGATCACTAATCATATGTTGTTACATTTCTGTATGCTTTAATTGTAATTTGTTAATAGGGTAGTTACTTATCATCAGCCGATTTAAATATAATTTTAGATTTGTAGTTCTAGATATACTACATTTTTATTATTTGCAGCTTTATTATTTTGTAAGCTTCGAGGAATAAATAAGTTTTTGCCTTTGGATAAATAAGTTTTTGCCTGAACAGCAAATTTATATGATTTTTTGCTATTATTGACTTTTTTTCCATTTAGGTAGGACATGTAGCAGGGAAATATTAATTCATTATTAAATTTCAGAGAATGCGCAGATATGTGCGAACAATATTTCTTTGTAATTTAATTGTCGAATATGTAGTAGAATAGTATTGTTACCATATTACTAATTATCATTTTACCTAGGTTGCTGATTTAAAGGTTCAATTATTGATGACAAATACCATCATTATTCGTTGAACCTATATAACCTTTATCCTTCCTCAAGTAGATTAGAAATTGTGATTGTCTTGTGTTAACCATCTTATTATATTTTTTTACTAACACGTTACTAACTCATCGACCATCTAGGTGTCTGTAACCGGGTTGATCCTTTGCTACTAATAAACAACCTATCCAAATCCGTTCCTACTGTTATGTGTAAAGAGCGTGTATAACGGGACCGGCGTCATCCGGAACTTAGGCTTAGGCTTGGTTATACACTTCAATCAATCAATCAATTATCTCTAAACATTTTCTGATACGAAATTAATTTTTTTTCTTATCTGTGGTAGATAATATGCGACATTGACTATCGGCATATATCTGAATGATTTTGTATCAATTTTGAAATGGATCTTAATAGTGGATATTTTCTTTCTTAACGTTTAGGGAGGTACTGACCCTTCTAGATAGATATCACTACAATCGACAAACCAATCGAGTAAACATCTTAAGAGATTTTCACTCAATCCAGCGCTTGCTGGTTTTTCCTTGCATACTTTACCCTAACTCACACCTCTACTTATAAAAGATGTTTCGTTTTGAAGTATACAACTTAACTTTAAGTTGGTAACAATTTTTCCAGGAGCAGTCTGGACTTGACAGCTGACAGTTGATTATTGGCTAGTTTGGTTTCCCATTTCATTATGATTAGACTCACGCCAGAGAACGTTTGCAAATTGTTCAAATTTATTTTGAAAGTAATGGTTCAGTTTGTGAAACTCATAACGCGCTACGTTTAATTTATGGTCAACATAATCATTCACCAAAACAGTTAATTCGATTAACTAAGGATCGTTTTAGCACCAAGCAGTCGAAGCTATCAGCAGAAGCTAATATTCGGTGTTTCTTGGAAAGTTTTGTTGCTTCATAGGTCTCATATGGCGCTTAGAAAATTTTTAAATGTGCAATATAAACCTATGTCAGTGAATTAGTTCAAATGTTTAATCGAACTGTAAAATTAAATTTAAAATAAATAAAGGGACATTTAAAACAGTCTGACTACCAATCATCAAGAAACAGACGAGCCTAATCAAAACTAAATTTAACTGGTTGAATCAGCATATATGTGTAAGGAATGAACATTTTAAGAGAAATGGTTAATTCATGTACTAAATATCAAGGGACAGTCATATAACAATCACGGTGTACGTACCCACAGTATTCGACTAGGCAAATTATCATTTACAATCTCACGAAATTCCTCCAAAAAAAACTTTTTTTTTTAAAAAACGTTTTGGTTAATTTTATTAAGTTTAATCCCATAAATTATCCAAGATTTACAAGTTTTGAGTGTCACGTTCCGAAAAATGTCGTAACAAGCATATATACATAATATGAATGGTGGTATAGGAATGATGCGGGTGGTGTAAATTACCAAAAAAAAAAAATAAGGAAAGCTGTGTTATGTTATCATAATCCATGTACAACATTTATAGAAATTTATTAGATTAGTTTATTTTTGGTTAGTCTTAGCTATATATTACATATATGTATATTCGAACGAATCTGTACATACATCTTTATTCAAAATTGAAATGGAAATCTAGGAACTACACAAAACTATATTTCTATAAAAATAAATGTTTTATTTCTATTTCAAATGGATTTTTTCGGTCGTTTTTTATCGGAATTGTTGGTGTTGTTGTACCATAGTATACACAAAGAGATAAGATAAAGTTGAAATCGAGGGAAAAAATGTTTGCTGCTGTGCTGCTGCATGATATATAATGTACATGGAAAATGGAAAATATCACGTTTTAAAAATATAAATTTAAAAAAGCAAGAATTTCAAAAGTTATCATATCTTGTCCTTTTTTATGTGATTTTTGCATTTTTATGTGTATACATTGGACGAAACAAGTGGTTTTCCTCGAGGGAGAAGCTGAATTGTGGTTTAGTTAGCTTTACTGTTTTGTTTATACATTGTTTTATATTCATTTGGAACACATTACAATATTATGTGACCTTATGTTTGAAATTGATATTTCATCAAGATAAATTATATTAGAGCGGATTACTAAAAATGGTTCATAAATAAACGGAAATTTACTATGAGCTTAAATTCAAGTTATTTTGCTGAGAGTATAATTTCACGATGGCAGTCCCCGATGCTCCCGAAAATAGTTTTAAATGGTCTAAAGATAGAATCGCACCTCACGAGGTAACCTGACCAAATAATTACGAAATTTATTAAAAATATTTATGACCAAACACTCATGAATGTTTCTTCATTATGGAAAATTCAATAAACAATGAAAAATGTTATAATTTTTTAATTCTTTCCTTCGACCATCCTGGGATACTCGGGTATTATTACTTAAAAAATGTTAATTTCAAAACCTATCTGGGATTAACAATTTATTTTTCTATTTGTTTATCGAGCTCGAAATAAAAAGTGCTCGAAATTTTCAATACCCATAATTTAAATATGTTTTCACGTTAAATGGTCCGAAACCAATTTCCGGGGATTAGTCAAAGCATATCCAAATTCCATTTGTATTGATTTTGATTATTCATTGAAAAATCATACATAATTTATTTGATTAACAGGAGAATGTCAGTCTTTGCTTGCGGTAGACATTTATAGGTTTTATAAATTAGAACAAAATTCAATGAAATGAAGATTTCTTGGGAAAATTTGAAAAACGTACTCATAGAGGGCGAAGCAGTAACAACACATAAAGTTGCGTCACAATTTTGAATGGAAATTTCGTTACGAAAGCAATTTAAATACTATACACTATATATGAGATAATGGAATTCTAGATTATTTGGAAATATGGTAAACTGAATAGCCTGCCAAGCTTCAGTTAGTTCTTCGAGATCTTCTAATAGGTGTTCTAAGTGAGCCAATGGGAATGGAAAATTGATCAACAGCAATTAGACTTGAAGTAATGGTAGGTGCTTTTGCAATTCAGGAGGAGGAGTACAGTTTCTGATAGGTTTAACAAAAAGAGTGTTATATAGCCGGGATATTTGGAAAATATTTCATAATAACGAAATTTTGAGTTAAGCACGCCAATATCTTACACCTTTTTCAATCTCTGACTTTCTCCTAAAATCATATTTCTTATACAAATATTTACTCGTCAAGAGAAACGGTGGTATGTCTTTGGCGATTCAGAGGAAAGGAATAGATGATATAATTATTAAATAAATCTACAAACTACACCTGAATCCAACAAAATTAATTTTTCCTCTGGCATTATACAAACTCTGGCATTATATCAACTACGCATCATACTTTCATGAAGTTGATACGAGACTAAAATCGGGTACAGGTTTTAAATAAAATTCGCTGTGGTAAAGGTGCTGTCTGTCATGAACATTTTCGAAACGAACATTTCATTCCTGATTTTAACTACCATTTCCTTAGGAACATAGTTAAGGTTACTACAAAAATATAAGTGAGTTTTTTTGATTGATTTTAGTGTATTAAATTAAAAATATATAATATAAACGTCTATGTCACTGACTCACTCGAGAACGCACAGGGTGACCAATTTTTTTTTCTTTATTATAACGTGTATGTCACTGACTCACTCGAGAGACCAAAAAATTATCCGCGTGATTTTTTTTTCAAAATTCGTATTACATGTGATCTATTTAAAAAATATATTATAAACGTCTATGTCACTGACTGGATCACTAGAGAACGCACAGGACGACCAGCATTTTTTCTATATTATAGGTTTATGTCACTCACATGGCAGAACCGAAAACAAAAATAAAATTCCGTCTATCTCTCTCTTCCATCTTTTACTTCCCATGAAAAGATTTAGCCGGCTGCACTATGGTCGTCCGGATGTCTTAATCCATCGTTCTCGTCCTCCAATCTGATCCAAAATTTCACCGATGAATTTTATTTTGCAGTACGCAGTTTTGCTAGTGAAATTAGCATTTTTCATATTAGAATTTACATGTCTCTGTTTAACTCTATAAATTGCTCACTACAGTTTTATCTGCAGGTACGATAAAATTAAGCTAAATGTTTGACATTTCATCAATTACTTTTATTTGTTTACAGACTCACATGAAAACTATTTTTACATGGTTATAAAAATAATTCAACATGAAACTATCTGCTTTAAAATTTTATGAAAATCGACAAACTAATTTTTAATGGTAAATTTTGTAGGTCAGCAAAAATTTCATTTCACTTCAGTTACGGCTAGTAGACGGGTAACTTGAAATGGCAAAGAACAATACTGCATCACGAATACAAATACTGCAAGTTTACATTTTTTACTGCATTTCATGTAAGTATGTTTTTTCAGACGAAATTTTTGGATTGTCGGTAATTCCTTCGGCGGGAGTAAGAGACCTAAAATTAATATTCAGAATGAGAATAATGGCGAGGTAAAGCCTGATTAAGTTAGACCGGAATGTGAATGTGACACATGTTTCAAACATCATTTATAATCTAATCCTTCGCCTGGTTAATTTTCCTTTACCCATTTGTGCTCTTTAGAGTTAAATATGCTCATAATATTTAGTAAGAAATAATTCATAATAAATACAACGACGGTGTTATCACCTAAAGCCAACCTAGTTGCACAGAGTTGCGGCGTTGGTTCCAGCAGGTCAGTCTTATAAATGTTAGTGTGAGAGTCGGATGGGGTACCCTACGAAGTTTAATTTGGCTATATAAATTTGGCTCCATTCACTTGGAGGAACTCCATTTATTTGGAGGAGCCCCTAATAGTGTCGCTAACAATTTGATATAAACACGAGGAAAGATGTTCACGAGGTCTCATCTATATTATATGACCAAATAGCTAAATGAAAACCCCACGTGGGTAGTGAACAAGATTTAATTATGGTGATTTTTACCATGTCCAGCGTATTTTGAACAAATGTGGTTTAGTTTTGGATTAAAATCCATCTATAAATTTTTATGAAAACCGCTCCATAGGAGTTCCATAAATTTAAGTAAATTTACAAATTTTATTTTACCGATTCTAGATCACGGGGTCTCATCTACATGAACCATTCAAAGTGTCATGTTCATAAGCATATTCGATTTTGATGTTTTTTGCTATGTTAAAAGAATTAAGAAATTTGCAAGTTTCGTATTTTGTTGATTTTATTTTTAGTTAATGAGTTTCACAATAAAGCCAACTTATTTGTTAAGCTTAATTTTGTGATCTAGTTTCATATCATCGAAACTAAATGTAGTAAAACACAAAAATTGACATAAATCTAAATAATTTTGGAATGACAATTGGGCAATCTTCTAAGTCATGTATGGCACAGTAACTGCCAGTTCATACGACGGATAAAAATCTCGCATTTTTCTATCCCAGATTTTTTTTTCAATATTTTCAATTTTTTTATATGAAAAGAGGCGTGCCCGTTGTATAATTTACGTGATGTAATTGGTTAAAACGATGGGATAGTAAAATCCGAGATTGTTATCCGTCGTATGAACTCGCAGTAAATATCACTCTAAATGAACCTTGTGCGGAACAATTGAAAGTCAAAACTTTGAACTATTCAAAAGTTCAAGGATTTCTATTGTTATATACATTTAAAATTCTACATTTCAAAGATTTCTATTGTTTGATTGTTTCTACAATAAACTGGGTTCGTAAATTATTTGCGAATGCCTATTGCGTGAAATTCCAATTGGCGAAAACACCAAAATTTTCAACTAACAATAAAATTGAAAATGAAAAAGTTTTAAATTTTGGAAAACATGGTTAAAATCATCATTCGTTTCCCGTTTTCACAATATTGATAGACAATTTCATGACCTATTCAAATATATCAAAGAGATCCCAAGAACATTTCTGTGATACCGAATATAACCGTAAACGTATAAATGTCACTAGACAAGTTATCAAGAACAAGTTATTTTTTAACAAGTTAGCTATTTATAATTAAAAAATTTGAAAAATTGTTTCACGATTTTCTCTTGTTTATCTGAAATTTT
Source organism: Nephrotoma flavescens (assembly GCA_932526605.1). Taxonomy (NCBI): domain Eukaryota; kingdom Metazoa; phylum Arthropoda; class Insecta; order Diptera; family Tipulidae; genus Nephrotoma; species Nephrotoma flavescens. Next base: position 89,579,891 of record OW052220.1, on the reverse strand, counting down.
CAGAAAATCATTTGATCTTTACAGTGACACTATTAGGAACTCAGGAATTCCTCTATATATATAAAAATCGTAGAAAAAATGTATGTGCGAGCATCAGTTGAGAACGACTGAACCGATTTGGCTCAATCTTTTTTATTGTGTTCGCAATTGCCGGGAAATGGTTCTTAAGAATGAAAATTCCGAAAAAATTCACCGGAAAAGTCAGAAAACCAGATAATCGAATAAAAAACCATTTTTATATGAATTTTGTATGTACATTATTTATGAGACAGGTGGCGCAGTGGTTCTTCAGCGCTTCGGTTGGCAGGTACTGATTTGAATCCCACCGCCGGCTGCATGGAAATTATAGTTCATATTTTGTTTTTTATCCAATCTATTTATCTTATCTATTTATTTTCTCTAGCTATCTATCTATCTATATAAAAATCAATTGCCGTGCATTAGTCAACAAAATGTCGAGGACGGCTCAACCGATTTGGATGATTCTTGAGGACGATGATTCTTGAGAACGGCTAAATTGATTTAGTTTAATATTTTTATGTTGTATTCGCAATTGCCAGGAGATGATTACTTTACTAAAGAAAATTTTGGGAAAAACTACCGGAAAAGTCGGAAAATTTGGAAAATCGAAAAATGATATTTCTCAGTTGAGAACGGCTAAACCGATTTAGATTAATAATTTTTTGTTGTGTTCGCAATTGCCAGGAGATGGTTTTTACTAGAAATTTTTTTCGGAAAATCCACCGGAAAAGTCGGAAAATTCGGAAAATCGAAAAATGATATTTTTCAGTTGAGAACTAAAAATGAAAAATGATATTTTTCAGTTGCTAAACCGATTTGGCTTAATATTTTTTTGTGTTCGCAATTGCGAGGAGATGGTTCTTACGAAAGAAATTTAGGGAGAATCCACCGGAAAATTCAGAAATCCGGGAAATTGTTGTTTTTCAGTTGAAAACGGCTAAACCGAGTTGGCTCAATCTTTTGTTTTGTGTTTGCAATTGCCAAGAGACAACTTTTTTACTAAAGAACATTTGGGAAAATCCACCGGAAATGTCGAAAAATGATGTTTTTCAGTTGAAAACGGCTTAACCGGTTTGACTTAATATTTTTTGTTGTGTTCGAAATTGCTGGTTTATACTGACATTTTGGGAGAATCCACTGGAAAAGTCGGAAAATTCGGTAAGTCGAAAAATGATGTTTTTCAGTTGAGCACGGCTAAATCGATTTGGCTTAATATTTTTTGTTTTAGTGACAATTGCCAGGAGATGGTTTTCGCTAAAGAAAACGTTCGAAAAATCCACCGGAAAAGTCGAAAAATTCGGAAAATCGAAAAATGATGTTTTCAGTTAAGAACGGCTAGACTGATTTGGCTTAATATTTTTTTGTTATGTTCGCAATTACCAGGAGATGGTTCTTACTAAAAAAAAAAATTGCTGAAAATCCCCCGGAAAAGTTCGGGAAATCGAAAAATTATGTTTTTCAGTTGAGAACAGCTAAACTGATTTAGCTTAATATTATTTTGCTGTGTTCGCAATTGTCAAGAGATGGTTTTTATCACAGAAAATGTTCGGAAAATCCACCGGAAAAGTCGGAAAATTCAGAAATCGAAAAATTATGCTTTTCAGTTGAGAACGGCTACACTGAGTTGGCTTAATATATTTTTGTTGTGTTTGCAATTGAAAGAAGATGGTTCTTACGAAAGAAAAATTAGGGAAAATCTACCGGGAAATTTGGAAAATCGAAAAAAGATGTTTTTAGTTGAGAACGGATAAACCGATTTGGCTTAATATTTTTTTGTTGTATCTGCAATTGCCAGGAGATTGAAAGAAAGTCGGAAAATTCGGAAAGTTGTAAAATGATGTTTTTCAGTTGAGATTGACTACACGTATTTGGCTCAATCTTTTGTTGTTGTATTCGCAATTGCCAGAGAATGGTTCTTACGAAGGGAAATTTCCGAAATTAGGGAAATCCATCGGAAAAGTTGGAAAATTTGGAAAATCGAAAAATGATGTACATATTTCAGTTGAGAACGGCTAAACCGATTTAGATTAATTTTTTTTTGTTGTGTTCGCAATTGCGTGGAGATGGTTCTTAAGAAAGAAAATTTTGGGAAAATGCACCGTAAAAGGTGGAAAATTCGGAAAATCGAAAAATAATCGGTTTCTCGTTCTATATTTTAAACTTCTATCGAAAACGTTCGCAACACACTGCAATGTTGAGTACCGTAACTCCATTAAGTTCATTAAATATGTCTGCAAATAGGTGAACGAAAGTAGCAACCTGGCAGTGTTCGGCATTGCCGCTGTGGATACAAGTGACGAAGTGTCAAGATTCCAATTGTGCGTTATGTCAGTTGCAATGAGGCGATTTGGCGTATTTTCTCATTTGCAATACACGACTGTCATCCCATATAGTTCAACATTGGTCGCTGCACTTGGAGAATAGACAACGTATCTATTTCGTACAAAATTTTGCATCGAGTTCGCACTGCAACATCGAATTATGAGATTGAAATGAACGACGAGATACTCAACGAAGCTTTGATCTTGATCGAAGACATGTGCGTGCTTATGTGCTATTTGTCGAAATTGAGCACGCCAACATCATTTCATTCGATGTACGATGCATTTAATCGTGAATTGCAACGTGAGCAAGTGTAAGGTCGAGATTCAATGAGCCTAATATTTCAAACGAGTATCCCGCTTTTGAATGTGCAGCAAAATAACGTGTACGACGCATTGTTGAAGAGAGTTGACGAAGAAAAGTGTGGAATATCTTTCTTCGATGCTCCGGGTGGAACAGATAAAACCTTTCTGATCTCATTGCTTTTGGCCACAATACGCTCGAGGTCTCAAATAGCGTTAGCTGTTGCATGCCATCTGAAATTGCAGTCCCATTGCTGGATGGCGGCCAAACGACACACTCTGGATTGAAATTGCCGATGAATATCCACACGAATGACATGCCAGTGTGCTCAATTATAAAGAACTTAGCGATGGCCAAGATGATGATTTTGCATTCTTGCAATATGCACATAAACGATCATTTAAAGCGTTCAATCGAACAATGAAGAATTTACAAAGTTACCATCAAAGACATTTTAGTGGAGCCATTATTCTGCTAGCCGGTGACTTTCGTCAAACGGTACCTGTCATTTCGAAATAAACAGCTGCAGGTGAACTCAACGCATGTTTGAAATCGTCGAGATTGTCGGGCTATGTGAAGAAGTTTCAGTTGACGAACTTGAGAGTTGAATTACAGAACGACTTATCGACTGCTGATTTTTTCAAACAACTGTTGGCGCTTGGCAATGGTAAAATTTCTGTTGATGTACTTACAGGATCGATTTCGTTTCCCTCTAATTTTTACGTGTTCACGATATCGATGGAAGAGTTTATCACGAAAGTGTTTCCAGGTCTCGCCGAAATTATACGAACCACGATTGGGTCAGCGATCGAGCGATTTTGGCAGCGAAGAACAAAAATGTAGACAGTCTGAATTACTTGATCCAAATCCAAATCACTGGGGAAATGCATTGTTACAAATGCGTTGACCTAACATCCCAACCCCATTTCTAGCCCTACGATTTTGAGCAATCAGCATCATTCTATTTTTATGACACATAATTCCAACTATAATTTGTAGAATAAATTTATGTAGCAATCAAATTTTTTCTCCTGTACTGCAACAAAATATATACCAATCCTAACCAAAACCTTATCGATAATTATGTCATAACTTCAGGGCAACGACGAACGTTCCAGGTTGAAAGATTTATGATACTTCGGTTATTCAATTTCAAACGATACGAACTAGAATTCGATCGTACCTGTCTTATTTGACTAACTATGAATTAATGAATGGATTATTACATGTGCTGTATGAGGAGCTGTTGCGTCATCTTACTGAAACCTTGTATTGGCGTTTGGTGGCAATTGTGAGAATAAAATTTTTTGGAACTTTACCCTATAACGTTCATTGATAGGCTTGCATCTCGATCTTTTTCGGAAAAAAGGGTCGTAAATTTTTTTCGTCGGTAATGTCTCACCAAACAGTAAAAAGAACAGGATGTAGTGACCTTTTTCGAAAATTTCTGAATTTTTGTTTATTTACGAAACCTTTCAAGTTTAAATGCGTTTTGTCGGTGAATTTTTGGTCAAGTTTGATTTTATATGGGAAGAGGTATTCGTCCTCTTTCAAAACCTACCGAAGGGTGCGATTATAGGAAATTGCCACTGTGCAGATCATCTTCTCGTTAATGTCTTCAGGGTACATCTTGAATCTCCAACAGTCTCAAATTCAGCAAATTTATCCAACAGTGTTTAAAATCTCCCGTATGCATGTCGCGTATTAATTATTGAACGATTATTTTCAAGGAATATAAAAACATTCTTAGTTCTTCTAAGATTATTTTAATTTAGTGTTGCTTTCAAGGAGATCCTAGGAACTTTTAATTTGATTATAAACAGAATTTAATCGCTCTGTGGCACACTTTAATTGTATACTTTTAGAAAATTATCAAACATGTTGTTACTTTAACAATTACGTGTTCTACAAATGTTAGTGGTGATTGTTTTTGCTTTACGAACAGATTATAAAATTCAGCGAAATTTAAATTTTTAAGATTTATTTTATTTTAATAGTTCTGGGTTAAAAACAGTTATTTTTGTATTAAAAATGGGACTTTTGTGAACTTGCCATTCTGAGAAGGATTCAATAAAGTATTGTCATGATATTTGAAACGTTTCACTCTCTAAACTAATAGATCTCCTCAATTATTTGTAATTTAATATTTATTAACAGTTTATAAAAAAATGCAACAAATAAAAATAATGGTTAAAGTCAATATCCAAAAGTTTTTTTCCGATATTACGAAAAAATAACTTTTAAAGTTAAATGTTAGCTTTAATTTCTTTTAAAAATTGCCTTATTTAAATTTAATATTTTTGTTTAAGTATTTTCTTCGTATAATTTTTCATTTACCTAATTGAATTAAATATAAAAACATTAAACGAACAATTTTTTATAATTTGCTCGTTACGTTGAAAAAAAAAGTTTAAAGCTTTTTTTCCCAAAATACATAAAATTTCTTAATGGTACAATAATATTATGATGTGCACAAAAAATCAGAATAAGCATAATTCCTATGTACTCCTAATCAAATCTTAATTGTATACTGAGCGCACAAGATAATTTCCTTGTGAGATATGAGAACTGTATTTGTAAGTCTGTGTATATACATAGATATATTACCATAAGAAAGATACAGCAGAGTAAACAACAACAAAAAATGTAATTAAAATAATAAAATTATCACGTAAGGTACATATATAATTTTTTATGATCTCGATAATGAGATTTTGTATTATTTAAATTAAAATAAAAATATACTTAAACACATAAAATCATTTACATCCTTTTTACAAAATATATATACATAATATAAGCACAACATTCACAAAAAAAGCTTGAATAAAACGTAAAAACATAAAGGAATAAGGATTCATGATTTGCATTTTAAAACCGAATAATTTTTCTTCTTTCGGGTGTGTTATCTCTCGTTCGAAATGTTCCAAGTTTTTTTTTGCTGTGTTACAAATTAATTAAATTTTATCTTAATTGTTTTGGAAAATTAGCAATTAAATATATTTTCATGACAATATATAAAACTCATTCTCGTACGTATAAATTGTGTTTTCATTGTGATAAATTAGTTTTTTCTAATAATAAAGAGATTGAGAATTTTAAATGCTCAGCACGAGCTGCGCTGGACCGTGGATATGATATTAGCGAACTAAACATCTTTTTTTTATTATCAAATATCGTCTGTTCAAATTAATTGATATGTGTAATTGCAAACTAATTTATAACTTAGCGATAGAAAAGTTTATTTTATATTTTTTGTTGTATAAAATATCGTTCACAATTTGTAAGATTCCTATTAGATTCTGCCAAAATCAGCAAGTGAACGATTGCTTAGCAATTTTAATTACTTCCTGCATTTTGCTTTTTGCCGAATCGACTATTGCATCCAATTTGTTTTTTCTTTTCTAGGTGTACTCGTCATTGGCGATCAAAATTCAAAACGAACGGTTGTGGGGTCAATTTAGTTGGCAATGGCATACGTAAGTCGTGGCCCAGGCCAACTACGTAACTGCTGTTACTCCACTCTACTTCGTACACAGAATTTGACGCATTGCTCTAATCAATTCCCAATGTGAATTAGGAGTATTCGTCAATTTTATTCTTGACACAATTGCCAGCTGTTCTAAAAATAAAAATTATTTACCAACAGGTCATTTCATTTGAGAAATTCTTACGTTTATCTTTTATTTGACGTATCCATATCAATCAAATATAGCATATTATCATACCACCTCCATTTCTTCTTAGGGCTGGATACGCCATCTCCCGAGGCACTTCTATTTAATTTATTGTGTTTTTTTTGGAATTTATCCCTGAAATTCTTCCATTTGGATTTTAGTTTTTCAACTACAAAATAAAACAATTTTATTCACAATAAATAGATATGTTTTAATTTTTTGGATAATCCGATAAATTTTTCATCCCATAAAACGAAATTTTTGTAATTTCGATCTTTTTATTATAAAAAAATTCATTGTGTTGATTTATAATAAAAAAGTTCGAACTCAATTATAAATTCCTCCATCTTTTAATTATTTTTTCGACAATAACAGCTAATATTCTAAATTATACCATCAAGCAGTGTTGTTAACACTGCAGCCGCGCAATTTTTACGTTTTTTTTAGAATTAGAGACCACTTGCGGAAAAACGCCTGCTATGCGGAATCGAAGTATTTCACTTCATTGTACTGTATTCTAATTTAAATGCAAGCATTTTTCCACACGTCTGTTTCCAGCATTAGAATGAGATATATTTTCAGAAGCAATGTTTTAGAAAAAATGTTTTTTGCCATTTAAAAATTAAATGGCAAAAAATTTGAATATCTACTTAAATAACAAATAATTTTTATGAAACCACATGTAATTGTCCCTTTTTTAGTTTCAATTTTATGTAATTTTAGCAGTTAGTTTTAACTAATAATTTGCTTATTGAATCAAAAAATAATTGAATTATTTTCCTTAATAAACACTTTAACACATGTTTCTATATTTCGCAAACAATTAGATTTTTGAATATTTTAATTAAAAAATTTGTTCAAAAACATTAAAAAATCATACGATCGATTTTAACTTGTTAGGTCAACATCAGGAGTATCTACTGATTTGTAAAATTAAAAATTTAGTTATATATAATACAAAAAAGCAAGGTAACTGTAGCAACTATAATAATGAATGGATTCACTTCCGGCATGTACTAATTGTAATCTAATTTTATTTGTGTAAATATTTTAATTATTGCTTGAGTGAAATTTAAATATAAATGTGGTTCTTTTAATAAAACTTACTAAATGAATATTAATATTCACTTCGTGCATGTAAATATCTGTTTTTATAATTTACAGTGTATAAGTTAAGTGCAGTATAATCGGTGAGCTATATAATAAATGCATTTTGTATTTGAATTAAAACTAGAAAACAGATATGACTGTAACAACAGATGGATTCACTTCCTGCATGTAATAATTGCAATCTAATTTTATTTGTGTAAATATTATTATCATTGCTTGAGTGAAATTTAAATATAAATATATTCTGATTGCATGTGGTTATTTTAATAAAATTTACTAAATACAGATTAATATTCACTTCGTGCATGTAATAATCTGTTTTTATAATTTACGGTGTATGAGTAAAGTGCAGTATATTCCGTGAACTATTGATCCATTTGAGTTCAGCTATCAAATAAATACATTTTGTATTTAAATTAAAACCAAAGAGGACAAGATAAGACGAGTATTTGTGTGGACGAAAAATGATAAAAAATATTCTTTACATTTTTCCATGAAATCTTTAAAATGCGATTAAATGAATAGGAATATTATATTGGTATGTATGTCTCTTTTTAACAAAGAGCGTAAAACAAAAAATAAATAAAACACGCCTAGCGTATAAAACAATAGATTTAAATGCGACACGAAAAAGTAAAAGATAAACGACTATGTTTATTCTTCTTCTTCTTTCGATGCAGTTCTTTTCCTATCACCTATTTGTATCCCCTCCAGTTTTATGATATTTTTAAAATTTTGTTGGATACCGAAAAACAAAAAATAAATTTTTGGGAAATGACACAAATACTAATTTAATCAGATGAACAAGTTTTGCGATAGTAAATATTCTATTAAAAATGTAAATGATTTTTAATTTCTGTTTTAAAATTATGTCAACTAAAATCATTTTGCAATTATTTAAATGAAACTCCAATACAAATCTCTAAACGTGCAATGCCAAATTTCATTTTAAAATTTACCCAACCAATAGTTTTTCTTATTCAAGTTAGTTCATGCTGAAAATTTTTTCCCGATCTTCAATAAGAATAAATAAACAAAAAAATCTGAAATTTATACATTCAATGTCATTCAAGGACATTTATATTTTGTTAAAACGACAATGTCGAATTATCTTTGTTTTGCATGATCCTTCGTAAAGCAATATTGTTCAGTCGCTTAATGTTGTGTTGGTTAACGCATTCCAACATTTGCGTGTTTTTTTTATTTTATTTCATTAAAATAATATAAGTATGCAATTGGAATGCACTAATTGTCTTTTATTGTTTGTTGTATAGAATTTAGAAAATGTAGGCTACATGAATTAAAAAAGTTGGAATTAACAAAGTTTTTTTTTCTGAATTAAAATAAGTGGTTTTAATTCATTTTAAAAATTTTTTTAAAAAACATACCTTAATTCAGTTTTAAAATGAATTAATATAAGTGTTTATAAACTGAAATAATATAAGTCTCTTTATAAAATGAAAAAAATGTTATTTTCACTAATGAAAATTTTTTGGAATTAGAATTTGAATTTGGCACGTAAAAATTTGGCAATGCAAAATAAGGCGTAATTTTACTTTACGTATACATCTCAAAAATCAGGTAAGGAAAATAAATTTTGGAAATTTTTAAATGCAGGATTGTTTACTAATTTTTTGATTTTCCGGAAAAATTTTTACTTTTTTTATTTTTTCAATATTATTATATATTTTTATTAATATTAATTGCTTCGTCAACCTTGCAGACACAGATCAAAGAGTTTTTCTCGCTCTTATCGCTTCTTCTGATAGTGCCACAAATGTTAAAAGAATCAACTTTCGTATATATAATTTTTTTTAATGTAATTTTAATTCGAGTGTACCTTAGAAGATGGGGGCTGGCTCCCAAACCCCCGATTTTTCACAATTTATTTGCACAATTCTTTAAGTGTCAAACTAAATAAAAAAAATTTAAAACATTTCAAAATTCTCCTGGAAAAATTGAAAAATTTTCGCGGAAAATTTATTTGTACTGTTGAAAAACCAAGGTCCAAATTTTTATAAAGAATTTTGAATAGAATATTACGCAATTTATTTTTTAAGTGATAATTTTCCCGGAAAATGGGATAATTTTCCGGAAAGATTTAGCTTCCCCCTCCTAAAAACTGTTGATAAACAATCCTGCATTTAAAATTTTTTAAAATTTATACTCCTTACATGATTTTCCCGATGTATACGTAAAGTAAACTTTAGCCCAAAATAATGCACATTTCAGAATATTTGTTAAAAGTCGAATTAAGATATTTTAATTTATAAAATGAAATAAAATGTGCCGTTCATACAAACATCAACTTATTTAACTCATTTTTAAAGAACTTTTTTAATTCAGACTTTTTTAATCGGTACTTTTTTAATTTGGTACCCCAAAATATAACACACACATAAACGATTTTTGTATGTAACTTTCAATGTACACATTGTCCTATTTCATTATTTGGATTTTAATAAATATCTAAAACCTTATGACGAAGGGAGAAACCAGATCATTTAAAATCAGTTCATCTATTCTCTCGTATGTATACGATCATATGTATACGATCTACACGTGCATGTACTACTTTTACATAGTCATATAAATGTATGTTTGTATGTTTTATTTGCGCGTTTTCAAATCTGAAATTATTTTTGAATTATTGTATATACCACACTCAATAAATGATAATTCCAAAATGTTGTCATACCTAAATTATTTAGTACATATTTATTGTAGCTAAATTTGATTTATAATTATTCCAGTCTATATTGTGATTTTCATTTTAAACAGTTGATTCAGTTTTCATTACGAAAACAAAACAAATACCAATGCCTGATAAATCAGTGTATATAAACTTATAGAAAACCTGCATACATATAAATAAATAGTTTTTTTTTTGGTTTTTGTGTGTGTATATATGTATATTGTGTACTTCGGTTTAATTTTTCTTCATTTGTTAAAAATTAAAAAATTCCCACTATTTCGTCAATACTTTCAAAATGCAGCTCTTCTACTCTCGTTTATAATAAAATACTCCGTTATTTCAATACCAAATAGACTGCTGCGTGTTTAATACATAGCAAATAAGAAAAAAGAAAGTTTTATTTTTTTTTTGTATATTATACAGAAGTGACTTAAGATTTTTAAAGTATCGATTTCCAATGTTTATAAATCTTTAAAATAAAAATTTATTTTTAAGTGACTTACTGTACATAATATCGACAATAACTAATATAAATAAAATGAACAAACTACAATGAAAATGTTAAGCCCCGCCTTTTAATATTTGTATTATTTTTGTTTAGTTTTTGATTATTTACTCTCCAAAATACGAAACCAAGTAAAACAGCAGGAGTCATAAACCACAGAAAGAATTAAATGTATATTCACCTTTCATAACTTCGCATTAAAATCTCAAAACAAATCCGAAATTTAAATGCATACACATGGTTTTAATGATGACAATCTCTCTCTTTTTAAATTCTTGCTTAGTGTTAAAACTAGAAAACATATATGACTGTAACACAGATGGATTCACTTCCTGCTTGTAATAATTGTAATCTAGTTTTATTTGTGTAAATATTATTGATTTTGTTTGAGTGAAATTTAAATATAAATAAATTCTGATTACATGTGGTTATTTTAATAAAATTTACTAAATGAAGATTAATATTCACTTCGTGCATATAATAATCTGTTTTTATAATTTGCAGTGTATGAGTAAAGTGCAGTACATTTCGTGAATTATTGATCCATTTGAATTTTTGACTTATTTATGGCTAATGTGTAAGAATCACAACAATCAGTTTCGAACAAATGAGACTATTGATTTGAAAAAATCAGTCTTCTCATCAGGTTGAGACGACTGATGTTGTGTTATTACATTGGAATATTGTCTATATATATAGAACATACCATCTAGTTGTACTACTAGCGAATTACTGCATAGCGTACGAAATTTGATTCTTTCACATTTAAATCTATATTCTATTTTAACAACTAACTTTTCGCATTCACGAATTTTATTATATATTTTACTTTGGTTTTTGCAATTGTAATGGTGATATTGTGATTGTTCTGTATATTGGTATGTTTCAGCACTCTCGAATTAAATACACAAATCGTAGGAAATTCTTCCATTTAGCGTCACTAGTTGTTAAAATAGACTATAGATGGAAATGTGAAAGAATCAAATTTCGCACGCTATGCAGTAATTCGCTAGTAGTACAACTACATGGTGTGTTCTATATATATAGACAATATTCCAATGTAATAACACAACATCAGTCGTCGCGACCTGATGAGAAGACTGATTTTTTCAAATCAATAGTCTCATTTGTTCGAAACTGATTGTTGTGATTCTTTCCTTTAACGCTGGATCGCGGATAAATTTGAATTTTTGACTTATAGATGGCTAATGTCATCTATAAGTCAAAAATTCAAATTTATCCGCGATCCAGCGTTAAAGGAAAGAAAGTATGGTGGTTGGGAAGTTGATTGTGTATAAGAAAGTGTCGATTATCATATTCGTTGTCACACAGATAGTGACGCTAAATGGAAGAATTTCCTACGATTTGTGTATTTAATTCGAGAGTGCTGAAATATACCAATATACAGAACAATCACAATATCACCATTACAATTGCAATTGATCCATTTGAGTTTAACTATCAAATAAATGCATTTTGTATTTAAATTAAAACTAGAAAACATATAGGACTGTAATAATGGATGGATTCACTTCCTGCATGTAACAATTGCAATCTGATTTTATTTTTGTAAATATTATTATTATTGCTTGAGTGAAACTTAAATACAAATATATTCTGATTACATGTGGTTCTTTTAATAAAATTTACCAAATGAATATTAATATTCACTTCGTGCATGTAATAATCTATTTTTATAATTTACAGTGTATCAGTTAAGTGCAGTATATTCGATGAACTATTGATTTAATTTAGTTTAGCTATCAAATAAATGCATTTTGTATTTAAATTTAAATTTGAAAACATATATGACTGTTACCATGGATTGATTCACTTCCTGCTTGTAATAATTGTAATCTAATTTTATTTGCGTAAATATTATTATTATTGCTTGAGTGAAATTTAAGTATAAATATAATATGATTACATGTGGTTATTGTAATAAAACTTACTAAATGAATATTAATATTCACTTCCTGCATGTAATAATCAGTTTATCTTATCTGCAGTTTATGTTATGTGTATTTGTGCAATTTATTCCGTGAACTTTTGATTTATTTGAGTTAAGCTATCAAACAAATGCATTTTGTATTAAATTAGAACTACAAAAAAAATATGTATGGCAGGGATGGCAGTTACTTTGTCTTTTACATTATTTAAATTTAAACTATTATTATTCGAATTAATTTCTACAAATAAATGAAATAAATAAAGACTGAAAGATGGTTTGATCTTTTATTCTTTAATGCCTATAGGTGATTTCTGGATTGGATTAATTTTACACGATTTAATATGTTTTTGGGGAACCAGTTTAATTTTGTTTATGGACAATTGAACTATTTAGTTTATTGAAAGTTCAAATCATAATAATAAAGTCTTATTGCAGGGACTGTACAATTATATATGGGTACTCAAATAATTATTGAATATTTTTTAAGATGCTGATTACTGAACTTTTATACTATAAATTTAAAAATAATTTAGCTGTCTTGTGCTTAACAATTTACTAACTATTGACTACTTAGTTGTCTGTAACCGGATCAAGTCTATCATACCTTGAATATCCTTCCATCTTGTTATATGCAAAATGGGTGTACGGTAGGCCCGGCGTATCCGGGATCCCTGCTTAGTATTGGCCGTACATTCTAATTAATCAATCAAAAAATAATAGAAAAAAACAAGGAAAAAATGAAATAAAAGAATTAGAAACAAAAATATGCAATACAAATTTATCTATTAATCGTCCCAACCACCTGTTGTTTATACGGAAAAATAATAATATTAAAGGGGGAAGAAGATAGCCGCTGAGAAATAAATCATCATCATCAATCATATTGAAGTACATTTTATTACCCGACGTATTAGTCTTATTATTACGAAAGTAAGAATGAAACAGAGCTCGGATCAGTAATTGATGAGAAACGAATTTCTCTCTATTCGTTAAGGATATTTTGAGTTAAGGATTCTATTTCAGAATTGTTCAAGCTATGATTAAATGATAATGGGAAGTTGATTGATTCCAACCAAACCAGATAAATGCTCTTTAGCTCTAACTCAAAAATCGCAATCTGTCCAATATAGCAGAAAGTCCAAACATTACAATTAATCCTATAAGCATTACACTTGGATAGGCTAAAAATAAATTAAATTTTTACTTTCACAAATAAGTAGATACACTTGAAGATGACCTTACAAGTCGAAATCGATCGAGTGATTTTTTAAACTTTTTGTAAAAAATTTTTAGTTAAAATATTCAAAAATTTAATTTTTTGCGAAATAGAAAAACAGGCGTTTAATAAAATGTGTTTATACTTAATAAACACATTTTTATTAATCACTTGTTTTTGTTTCGCAGAATATTTTTCAAAAAGTTTAAAAAATCACTCGATCGATTTCGACTTGTTAGGTCATCATCAGGAGTATCTACTTAGGTCATCATCAGGAGTATCATGTAGATACTCCTGATGATGACCTAACAAGTCGAAATCGATCGAGTGATTTTTTAAACTTTTTGAAAAATATTCTGCGAAACAAAAACAAGTGATTAATAAAAATGTGTTTATTAAGTATAAGTGTGTTTCGCCAAGTGCCCTACGGCAAATAGTGTAAAAAGAATTAATTTAGTTGTACGCGGTGTTCTACAATGAAACAGTGTACAACTTAGAGAAAGCTATTTTGCTGTCATGTATAGATACATTTTTGTAAGTTTTTTTTTGATGTGTAAACATCTTTACGCGCGCCTACCAAAATTTTTTGTATTAGAGTAAACTTGTAAATGAAACGAACGGAAATGACGTATACCTACTTCGTTTGAAAAAAAAGCAAGAAACTCAACAAAAACAATTTTTACTATACATGGCATGCTTTTATGTATATGTATAATAGTAGGGAAAATGAAAAAATTAATTTAATGAATGAAATAGAAACCATCGTCATTTCCATCGATCAGAAAAATTAAAAAAAAAAAAATTACGATACGAAATACGAATTACGATTACGAAATTGCATACTCATACGATTAAAAACACAGTCAACAACTGCTGTATATTGCTTTATCACGAGTGACGAGTCTTTAGGTGCTGTTCATCACGTCGGCTATCAATGATCATGTCTTCTACTGAATGGGGTTATAATGACATCTCGTTTTTAACATTGAACTGCCAGAGTCTCAGGTCACAGTCACGCAGGTATGCTCAATTCATTTGGTTTTCGAGACCTGGCTGCGCAATGACGAACTTGTTAATATTCCTACGTTTGAATGCTGTTTTCAGTTCAATAGAGATGGTCAGTGGGCTGCCGGAGTAGCAATTCCGTCAAAAGATCCATAAAATGAGCATAGTGGACACAAATAATTTGCCGTACTTTTTCAAAACCAATATTGACGTAACAAATGGACTGGCGAATGGAACTATGGGCTGTCTAAAGTATATCGAATGCATAGGCATCCTAACCAGGACAACGAGAACGATGAAAACGTCGACAGTAAAAAAATGTCAAACGACTCTGGATGGATTTCGGTTCAAATTCACAAGTTGGCAAGAAGGTCAGGTGGCTTGAAGCTGGATGGGTGCAGAAAACGAATATCGACCGATGTTTGGTGCCCATTTCTAGAAAAAGCTCAACTATTAATCGAAACAACAATTAATGTTAAGCATAAACAACAATTAATGTAAAGCGTCGTACCTTCATGTGCCACCACAATTCATGCATCACACGGTGGTACCTACAACGAGATAGTCAGTATATACTCTCACGATAAAAGACACAGTTAACAAATTGTGTATATTGCTTTAGCACGAGTAACGAGTCTCGAAGGACTGTTCATCACGTCGGCTATCGATGATCATGTCGTCTACCATGGACGTAAAAATGGGACCTCAATGGATCTTCTTCAAAATTAGCTATCGCGCCTCACCACAAATCCGCTTTATCCGTTGTAATGGCGAATTTTGTACGAGTTAATAATGACGTCTGGTTTTAACATTGAACTGTCAGAGTCTTAGGTCATACACATCACCTCGACCTAACTGACACAGTCACGCAAGGATGCTCAATTTTCTTCCTTTTCCAGATCTGCGTTCAGTTCAAGAGACACGGTGAGTGAGCTGCCGGAGTAACAATATATAAAAATTCAAATAGAATACTCCTACCATACAGTCACCTCGCATAAAGAAATCATCGTTGGACAAACAATAGGTATGAGCGTAACAACACAACTCATTGATGATATATATACGGCTGAACTTCAGCTTCTCAATGGGAATAAGATGCTTTCTGTAGTTGTATTAACCTCGCCGAATAAATCTTTCGAAGACATAATGAAGTTCATACATTTCGTCCTTGCCCCATATCCTAAAGAATTTCAAAAATTCTCCAAGGAGACTATCATCTTTTGCCGGTGATTATGAGAGGGTATTTCAATATTAATGTTGCTGTTCCTCAAGCTGAACCACTTATAAACTTCCTGCGAGACGAATTCGATTTGCACATGAACTCAGATCGAAATATATTTACTACTAGATATGGGACGACCATATTGTGCAGTTTTTCAATGAAAATTTTTGAAGTTAGAGTCGACAGTATATAATATATCTTATTTTAGCTACCAAAATCCAATTGCGTCGATTATACCGAAAGAGTAATAGACCAGTTTAACGATAATAAACAAATGAAAAACTCTGGTTAGTAAAATTGCATTCCTTCTTCCTTCAAAGTAAACTGTACCCACGTACTATACATACGCCATGTTTACACATCTCCTTGAGAGTACTAATGGACTCACTCATTTTTTTTTGTAAATTAAAACCTTAACTAATGAATATACTTTTTCTTTTGATTTGAATCAAAAAGCGCATTCAAAAGTATAAGTTTTGATTTTAAAAAATTAGTGAGTTTTTTTGTCATTTATGATCATCACTAAAAGTCCTACGCACACATAAATCGACTAATTTTTATTTCAGTATTGCACTAAAAACAGTTTTGGTTGTGTTTAACAAGATCGCAACCCGTTTTTAGTGCAATACTGAAATTAAAATTAATCAATTTATGTAAGGAGGATTTTTAGCGATAATGTTTTAATATATATATTCCAAAAGTATAGTTACAACATCATGCTAGTTGAAATATCAGAAAATAAATAGTTTTAATTTCCTTAAAATATGTTCAATAAATCAGAACTAATTGCATTTTTAATTTATTTTTATTTAAATTTTACAAAAATTCAATTTCATACTATCATACTGTTATACTGTCTTTATCGATTGACATGTTAATGGGTTTCAAACAATTTATTACCGATATTTGCATAAGTTCATAAATCACAGATAACCATTTTCAATCATTAATCCCAAATATTATAAAATGTATTCGTATGTCTAAATTTATTTCTGTATGATCTGCTTATAATAAAGTCACATAATATACTTGTATATTTAAAAATAGAAAAGCTAAATACATCTAAAAGTGAATTATATGTAAATTAAATTCGGTTCTACTAAATTCCATAAATTTCAAATCAACCACAAAAAATATCAACAATTTTTTTTTTTTTACCAAATACTAGTACATAATATATTGTTGTTAAAAATAAAATAAAAATTTTCATATATAATGAAAATAAATTATTTATGGAAAAACTGTATTTGCCTTTGTGCCATTTATTAAGTGCTTTTCATTATAAGCATACATTAGTGTCTGTCTCTATAAATAAATATATTAGCTGTGCAAGTAGAAATTTTGCTTTTTTGGTCAAATTCAACTTTATTGAAAATATGATTGTTACAAAGATTAATTATCTAAATATTCGCCATTACTATCTAACGGGTGATTTTTTTGTGGTTAGGATTTTCATGCATTAGTATTTGACAGATCACGCGGGATTTCAGACAAGGTGTCAAAGAGAAAGATGCTCAGTATGCTTTGACATTTCATAATGAATAGACTTACTAACGAGCAACGCTTGCAAATAATTGAATTATATTACAAAAATCAGTGTTCGGTTCGAAAAGTGTTTCGCGATTTACGTCCGATTTATGGTCTACATAATCGACCAAGTGAGCAAACAATTAATGCGATTGTGACCAAGTTTCGCACTCAGTTTACTTTATTGGACATTAAACCAACCACACGAATGCGTACAGTGCGTACAGAAGAGAATATTGCGTCTGTTTCTGAGAGTGTTGCTGAAGACCGTGAAATGTCGATTCGTCGCCGTTCGCAGCAATTGGGTTTGTGTTATTCGACGACATGGAAGATTTTACGCAAAGATCTTGGTGTAAAACCATATAAAATACAGCTCCTGCAAGAACTGAAGCCGAACGATCTGCCACAACGTCGAATTTTCAGTGAATGGGCCCTAGAAAAGTTGGCAGAAAATCCGCTTTTTTATCGACAAATTTTGTTCAGCGATGAGGCTCATTTCTGGTTGAATGGCTACGTAAATAAGCAAAATTGCCGCATTTGGAGTGAAGAGCAACCAGAAGCCGTTCAAGAACTGCCCATGCATCCCGAAAAATGCACTGTTTGGTGTGGTTTGTACGCTGGTGGAATCATTGGACCGTATTTTTTCAAAGATGCTGTTGGACGCAACGTTACGGTGAATGGCGATCGCTATCGTTCGATGCTAACAAACTTTTTGTTGCCAAAAATGGAAGAACTGAACTTAGTTGACATGTGGTTTCAACAAGATGGCGCTACATGCCACACAGCTCGCGATTCTATGGCCATTTTGAGGGAAAACTTCGGAGAACAATTCATCTCAAGAAATGGCCCGGTAAGTTGGCCACCAAGATCATGTGATTTGACGCCTTTAGACTATTTTTTGTGGGGCTACGTCAAGTCTAAAGTCTACAGAAATAAGCCAGCAACTATTCCAGTTTTGGAAGACAACATTTCCGAAGAAATTCGGGCTATTCCGGCCGAAATGCTCGAAAAAGTTGCCCAAAATTGGACTTTCCGAATGGACCACCTAAGACGCAGCCGCGTTCAACATTTAAATGAAATTATCTTCAAAAAGTAAATGTCATGGACCAATCTAACGTTTCAAATAAAGAACCGATGAGATTTTGCAAATTTTATGCGTTTTTTTTTAAAAAAAAGTTCTCAAGCTCTTAAAAAATCACCCTTTATGATCTTTTGATATTTATTGGGTAGATGAAGAATGCTTTCCCGATAAAAATAAATAATCATTGAGCCATTTTTGCAAATCTGCAACTTTTGTGAACCGCTGGTCTTTCAATATGATGATATCGATCTGAATAGGTGGTAATCAGAGGGAGCCAATTCTGGACCACACGCCGCATACTGCTACATACCGCAAACTTCCCAGCCTAAGGAGAAGATGAGTTCCTTGTTTGATTTATGTGGACGAGCGTTGTCATGCAGCAATATCAGCTACCGCTTTCTTTGGCCCATGAATGGTTTGTTTTCCTCCAGAGTATCGCTTGTTTTGATCAATTGAGCCTGGTAACATTCGACTGTAACAGTTTCACCAGGTTCCAGAAGCTGGTAGTAAATGGCTTATTTCCAGTTCCACCAGACACACCATTGTGATCACAAAGATACACAAACCCCATACAAAAATCAGACCACCGTTAAGTAGCTTCTTGACAGCTTGGTTTCTTACTGATAAAAAGTTAGTCTACTCATCAGGTTGCAATGACTACATTGCAAAAATTTTGTACTGACAGTACAAAACAAGAACATATCGATTTAGCGAATTATATCATCAAATCATGAAATACTCGAAAATCCGATACAGTCGAAATAAAAATTTTAAATAATAAAAAGAATGATTTATCTTTGTCTTCAAGATACGCTTCAGTTTCGGCCTTAACTTCTACATTGGAGCAAAATCTCATTCCCTTTAGCTTTTCTTTATGTCTTTAAACTAGTAATAATCCCTGGGGCCCAAATCTGGTGAATACGGTGGATATGGAAGCAATTCAATTGGCAATTCGTCCAATTTTGCCATTGAACACAATTTTCTCATTGACAAACGTTCGTGCAAAATATGACCAACACGTTCCATTAATATCTTTACAATGTCAGCTATCTCACCTCACACAACTTCACTTTACGGTCTTTCAAAATAATATCGTGAATTTTTATGTTTTTATTTTCTGGCCTCATTCGGGCGACTAGAGCATGGTGTGTTATCGGTGGTTATACGAATACGTTTAAATTCATCGTACCCTTCAATGATGGTTGATGTTTCTGGTGAACAGTCCAGATAATTAAGCCCTGCGTTGCTTGAACGGTATTTTTTCCCAACAAGACACAGTGTTTAATCAACACACAATTTTTTTTTGTATTGTTTTGAAACTAACAAAAGTAGCGTCACTTAACAAAACTACGGTTGGTACTCTCGATTTTAAATTTGTTGTACCATCTATGTGTGGACATGGAACTTTTTTGGCGTTGTAATATTATATGTTTGTTGCTGTATTAAAGACACAACACGTGTGAATTACCACTGCGTTTATTTCTTGATGGTTGACTAAACACCCCTGATAGATCCTTAAAATTCGAGTTTTAATAATTTTGTCTAATCTACTGATACTCTCAACAATCCTTCGAAACCTCCATTTTTTAGGAAGGGAAGTTATTCTTAGTTTTATTTTTAATAATCAACGCTTTTAGATTCCGAATAAATCCGAATTCCACTTTTGAATTGAGAAAAATTGAACCGTTGAAAGGGTTAACTACACAATAATTCAGTTCGTCGGATGCCATCAAGACGAATGTTCAGAATTAACAGTGTAAGAACTAATCGATGTAGCCGCAGATCGCTACAACAATTTTGTTCATTCAGTTACTCAACAGAACTATAGGAGGATATACAAGGAATAAACTACCTTAAACCTGGTTTCCTGAAACATTTGAACCGGGCGAAACAATCTTTCTAGCAAACAATAGTTTACCGGATAAATACTAAAAAATTATGTGGGTAATTTTTTTAGAATATTTGTTCTAATGTCAAAGGCAAATAATTTTGAAAGAAGCATCGTTTATTAGAATCAAAGCATTGCCCATTTTCTACATAATAAACGATTGAAATTCTGAAAAATGATCAAACTTGAAATTCAAAGACCGCATTTCCCGTCGTGTTGCCTCTTAGTACTCGAAACTTATTACATGTACTTTTTGTAAAATTATTATACCTTTTATTCCATTTTAAGGGTTTCTATTACGCGAATCATTAAATATCGTTCTGTTTATGGGCAGTCTTGTCCAAATCCAGTATATACAGTGGGATACCCTGTGGGAAGGGGGGGGGGGGGGGGGGGTATCGGGCGATCTAATGAGGTAAGATGATAGGAGAACGGCTATCACGGTAAGCCGTTAAGAATAACGTTTTTTCGAATTGTTGATGGTGCAAAAGCCATTCCACTTATACTTAATAAACGCATTTTATTAAACACTTGTTTTTTTATTTCGCAAAATTAGATTTTTGAATATTTTAATTAAAACATTAATTCAAAAAGTTTAAAAAATCACTCGATCGATTTCGACTTGTTAGGTCATCATCAGGAGTATCTACTGATTTGTAAAAGTAAAAATTTGTTATATATAGCAGAAAAAGCAAAAATTAAACAAAAGAAGAGGGACATCTCAAAATAAGCAATAAAAAGCAATAAAAATTAATCTATTGATCGCGCAGGTGTACAATTAGTCATCGGCTGAGTAACAAAATTCAAGGTATATTGAAGTACATTTAATTACCCGAGGTATTAGTCAAATTATTGAAAAAAAGCGTGGTCTGTATTGGTGAGAAACGAATTTCTCTATATGTTCGTTAAGGATATTTTGGTTAAGAAATTTTGATTTTCGAACTTCGTAAGACTCTAAGGTATCTAAACATCTGCCTTTAGGTTGTATATGTAATATGTCTAAATTGTTCAAGCTAGCTGTATGATTTTCTGAAGTTAAATGGTTATGGAAAGTTGATTGATCGCAACCACATAAATGTTCTTTAGCTCTAACTACAAAATTGCACCCAGTCTGGCCAATATTGGAGAAACTACAATCATTGCAATTAATCCTATAAACGTCAGATTTGGAAAGGCTATCAACTCTAGGTTTATTGTTAAAAATCATTTTCTTTATTGTGTTATTATTATAAAAAGCAAAACTAATATTGGTATAATTGGACACGATGTTGCTAATGCGTTGGCTCGTTTATCCTATATACTCTAAGCGACGCCAATTTTCCCGCGTTGGACTATCCGGTGGATAAATACCCGTTAGATTTTTACGCTTTAGCTTTTTATTCAATAACTTTAATATAGTCCTAGTTGCATATCCGTTATTCGTTGCAATTTGTAGAATTATATTAAGCTCTGTGTTATAATTTGAATTTGTCAAAGGGATATTTATTAGCCTATCTATGAGTGAGTGGAAAGCTGGCATTTTAATATTATTGGAGTGGTTTGAAGAACTAGAGATAACAGCGTCTGTATACGTGGGTTTCCGATAAATTTTGAAATCTAAAGAAGAATTAATCCTGGTTATTGTTATATCTAGAAAGTTAATACATTTATTTTCTTCTTTTTCTAACGTAAAATCAATGGTGGGATATTGAGAATTTAACCAAGTAAGGAATGAGTCTAACAGTCTATCAGTTCCACTCCATAGACATAGTATGTCATCAACATATCTATACCAAAAGATTATATGACGAAAATAAGGATTGTTATTTGGTATGATCATTTGTTCGAAGAAATTCATGAAGATTTCAGCCAACAAAGGTGACAGAGGAGAGCCCATGGGTAGACCATCAGCGAATTTGAAATATTTATTATCAAAACAGAAATAATTTTGTTTAATACAAGTCTCAAACACTAACTTCAGTTCACGACGTAAACCCTCATCTACAACATCCCTATCTAAGTAATTACAAACTATTTGGGACAAAGTGTTAATTGGAATAGAAGTGAAAAGACTGGCAACGTGAAACGAAACTAGTTTTGAAATTAATGGAATGTCGACGTCTTGAATTTTGATAATCAATTCTACCGAGTTTTTAACCGAGTAAGCCGAAACGAAATTGGTATGACAGTTGAAAAAATTTATGAAACACTTACATAGCTTGTAGGCAGGAGCATTGCAATACGCGACTATTGGTCTAATCGGAATGCCCTTCTTATGGATTTTTGGTAAACCATAAAGGATCGGAGCGGATGGATTCATGACAAAGTATTTCCAACCAGTTTCATCAAACAACTTCGGGCATTGGTTGATACACTTACTAACCGAAATCTTAAAAGACTTAGTTGGATCCCTGTCAAGAACTATTGCTTTGCTTTCTGTAATAAAATCAAAAATTTTATTATCGTAATCGGCTTTTGTGAGCACGGTGATTGTATTGTCGTTATCCGCTTTACACGCTATCAGGTCATGGTCACGTAGTTTTTTCTTTATCGCCCCAATTACTTTGAGGTTAGTATTATTAGAAGCAGCAGAAGAAGAGTTTGACAGAGTAGAAGAGTTATCAATACCTTTCTTTATTTGTAGCGCGCACATTGATTTTAATTGGGTTGTCTGGCCAAATAAGGCAGTTTCAGCATCTACAGCGAGATTCTCGAATGATCGAAGGCTGATTTTGTTTGGCGTAGGAGCAAAATTCACACCGTTGCTCAACATTTGAATCTCTGTATCACAGAAAGCGATTGAGGACAAGTTCTTAAAACGTGGATGAAATTCGAAACCAGACGAACCACTATTACCTCTACGGTTAAATGGATAAGACTTATCCCGCAAAACATCCAGTTTAGCTTTTTGTTTCACATATTGAATATGTGAAATTTGCGCTACCTCTGCACGAACTTTTTTGTCCAGCCAATCGAACTCAACAGAGTGCAAACGAATCGCTAACTCAGTGTGAACATTTTTAAGATGGAGATATAAGTTGTTCCTGGTAGCATAATGTTTTTATGGATTGTTTTGGTGCCTTGTAATATTACAGTTAAAATTTTAACCTAGATTACTTATAATTTACATATGTATATATATTTTTTTTTATATATTATTGATTTTGTTTATGTACATTGACATTGCTTGCTACTAAAATCTTACATTCCCTAATTGTTAAAGGGTAAGGTTTTCAATGTATTATTTTGATTTGAAGTGTATATTAAAATATATTTTGTATGATATGCAGAAATTTAGTAGTTTTAAATATTAAGCATAATATTACGTTACGTCTCATAGGTTGCTTATGAATGAAATTGTTTTGTGATTAATATTTTACTATGGTCTATGTAATGTTAAATTTATTTTTTTTTTTAAATTGTTTCTTTATACAAAAAGATCTTAAATCTTATTTAATATATCTAATTATTGAACTGGTTTGACTAGAAAATAATTAAATAAGTTAGTTAGTATTTGATAATGTCATTTGAAAGAGAAGAGGTGTTATTGAATATTCTAGCTGATTTTGGTAAATTGCATAAATATAATTTTGTTTTATGACAAATTATAATGAATTGTCTGATATTTTTATCTATCCTATTCCTCTTCTTGTCACTTTCCTTTGAATGTAAGAGTTCTTTATGTTATTGTTCATAAGATTTTTTGATGGTTGATTTGATAAATGTTTGATTTTCGTATTATAAATTAGATCATGATTGTTTGGGCTTGTTTATTTATTAACTAAATTGGTTAAAGGGGCATCTGGGATCGTAAGATTGGTTCTTTGATTTGGTAATTAATTAATTTGTTTATTATGAAATTGGTTTTGGGCGTCTGGGCTTAAATAATTGTTTTGTGATTAATTTAATGAATGGTTAATATATTATGAGCATCTGGGCTCGTTTGCTCATTAACTAAATATGTTGAAAGGGTTTCTGAATTCGGGTTGCTGTTTTGTGATTCGTTTGACGTTTGTTTGATTATGTTTTAAAACGCCATGGCTCGTTTGCTTATTAATTAAAAGGGTTTCTGGGTTTGAATAACTGTTATGTGGTATATTTGATGATTATGTGATTGTAGTTTGAGCATCTGTACTCGTTGGCTTATTATCCAAATATATTGGAAAGGTTTCTTGGTTTGGATAATTGTTGTGTGACTTTTTTGTAATTTGAGCGCCTGAGCTCGTTGGATTATTAACTAAAAGGGTTTCTGAGTTTGAATGATTGTTTTGTGGTTGATTTGATAATTGATTGGTTATATTATGACCGTCTGGGCTCTTTTGCTTTTGATCTAAATATGTTGAATGAATATCTGAATTCGGTTGATTGAATTGCGTGTTATAGATTAGATTTTGAGCGTCTTGGCTCGTTCGTTATTAACTAAATATGTTGATTTAACGTCTTGAACGATTTGGTTTAGTTTGGTTGATTGATGAATAAATGGATTCGTTTGCTTCTTAACTATATCTGATGAATGATCTTTTGAATTTGATCGATTTATGTCGTTGGTTTGGATTTATATTTTTTTTAAATTGTTAGTTTTCAATAGTTTAATTCTCGTTTGTAAATTTTGATCCTTGTTGTCACTGTAATGTTGTGATGACTTGATTTGAGATAAATTAGTTTGGTGAATGTCCGGAATTGCTTGATTTGTGCTTATGTTGTATAATTGTTTAAACTGGGTGTTTCCGTTTATTTGATGAGTATCTTCGTTCAGTTTCTTGATTAACTAGATTGATGGTTGGTTGTTATTGCTGATTTGTGTGCCAATATTGGTTTTTTGCTGATTGGAAATCTATTACTTCTTTCTGGAATAACAATTTGGGTTTCTTTGGATTTGTATGTGCGTCATTCTGACTCGTACTTGTAGATAATTCGGTTGAGTTGTAAAATAACTGTTGGCGTTTGTTTGAAATTTGTTTAATTGTAAGTTTGAATTTTGATGTTGGTTAAAATTTGGCGTTTTGTTATAACTTCTTATTTGCTTTGGTATAGCAGGGTTGCTAAAATGGCTCCAGGTATACGGTGGTAGTTGGTCTATGTGCTTTTCTCAAGTATGATTAAATTTTCGACAGTAATTACATCTGATTTGATATGATCTTGGATATGGTTGTTGACTTTCGATTGTTGGTAGGGCGAGTGCTGATGATTCATATAGCGGTGTTGTTGGTATACCTATTACCGAGTAAAACATGTGCTCAGTTTCTTCTGTTTTGTTTATAATTTCGGTGATACTTTCGTCTTTGCTAATTATTATTTTATGTTTGATTTTGGTATTGTATAGTCCTCGTTTGTATGTTTCCATAGCTTGTAATTCTAGATGTTTGTTGTAAATCTGGTCAATATATCCGTATTTGTTTTTAAAACTGTCCTTGTGTTCATCGAGTGCATCATAAAGTCTATACCCATAATTTCTGGTTGTCTCCCCATAATTTTTTTTCGTTTCCAAAAATTTTCGTTCCAGTTCTGTTATAGAATAGTTTCGTGATTAAATTTCAGTAATTGTTTTTCGCAATGTTAGATAGTCGTGTATCTTTCTCCAGTTAATCGGAGTTTTATTAATTTGTCGAATAATTGCTTTTTTATGTTTATAAGTGTTTCATAAATACTGTCTGCAATGGTCAATAGACGGTTGAGATCATCTGGTCTATCTTTCGTTTGAATTCTGGAATAAGGGCGATGCACTTTAATATTTGTAGCTGGTTCATTTTGTACGATTTTGGCGTGTCGAAGTTTGGTTTTGATAAGAATGTGCGTTATGCTGGCGATGGTTCGGTTTCCATTTTATTATTTTTGGTTGAAGTAGATATGACGTTGATTTGATTTTAAAATGATGTAGATTTGAAAATTTTAATATCTTTTACTTTTGAACAGTTGATAATGATGATTTTCTGGATCTCCTTTTGTGTTATTTGGCCATGATTTGCTGTCGATGACGACTTAGAAGTAGTTTTTATTTTTGATGTTGAAAATTTTGAAACTTTACATCTTAATTTTTGTATAGCGTGGTTAGATTCTTGTTTGATGTGAAGATGATTTCTGGTGAAATGTGTAAGAAACTTTTCCCGCAGGATCTTGAGAAATATGTTTTCGCCCGGAGGATCCTTTGCAGCGCCAATGTTGTGCGGAGCGGGTTGAGGATATGTTCTTTTAAACATCACATTTCACTGTTTACTACATTTTATTTATTAAAATTAAATTCACATTAAATTTACACTTAAAATAATCTTTGATGATTATTGCTTACGACTCTCTGACTAATAATTTATAAACTACAACTATCTCTTAAAACTAAAATGCGCGTCTTATGTACTAAAACTTTCAGGAAATGAAAATGTTTTACAAGCACTACGGAAAACAAATGCACATTTTCCGAGGTTGCAACATTGCATTTTCATTGCTTGTACGAAATTGTGTTTATTTTGTTAATAAATAAATGAATCGATTTTTTCGGTATGTTACACAAAACACAACTCAAAGATGATGCAACTTTACCTCGAACTTTTAGTTTTTGTCTCAATTTCACGTTTTTTTGCTTCTTTCATTAAAATTACGGAGATGCAATCATTTTTTAATAGATGTTTTTTGGTACTCTGGAACAGTTAATTTGGGATATGTTCAAACTAGACCTTATATATGCTTCTGTGATGTTGTGATTAGTTTTCCTTTTAGCATTCTCATTTTCCATTTTTGAATAACTTGCACTGTTTTCAAAATTTACATAATTTGGTTTCCAGATTTTCTTGCTATTTCCATTGTTTATTTAAATTGTTTCGTAGTTCTTTTAGAAAGGATAAACAAAATATAATGAAATCAAAAATTTTCAAATTTTTGTATGTACATACACAAAAAAATTTGAAGTCCTAAAGCAATATTTCACCACTTCAATTTTTTTTATTGCCGGAAAAATACCAACAATTTTATGTTGCTCATTTCCTGAAATATGTTGTCTAATTTCAAGGGCAAGTTAATTTCGAATGAAGTGGGCTTTTTTTACTTTACGTAATTTTACTTTATGTATACTTCAAAAAAATCAGATAAGAAGTATACATTTTGGAAAGTTTTAAATGCATGATTGTTTACTATCAGTTTTTAGGAATGGGAAGCTAAATTTTCTCTTTTTTTCATTTTGCTCATTTTTATTAATAATAATTGCTTCGTCAACCTTGCAGACACAGATCAAAGAGTTTCTAACGCTTTTATCGCTTCTTCTGATAGTGCCACAATTGTTAAAAAAATGAACTTCGTAAATATAGATTTTTTTTAGTGTAGTTCTAATACGTTGTATACCTTAGAGGATGAAGGTTGCCGCCTCAAACACCCGCTTTCCCACAATTTATACAATTCTTCAAGTGTCAAACTAAGTAAAAAAAAAATTGAAAAAATTTCCTGGAAAAATTGCAAAATTTTCCCGGAAAAATTGCGTGTACTGTCGAAAAACGGTTAAGATACAATCCTAATAACAAATTTTTTATAATTATTTCACATTTGTACGTATTTTGAATAAAATAATACGCAATTTTTCAGTGAAAACTTTCCCGTAAAATGGGGCAATTTTCCTGAAGTTTTTCCTTAGAAATTCCCCCCCCCCCCCCCCCTCTCCCAAAAACTGTTGATAAAAATTTTAAAAATTTATACTCCTTACCTGATTTTAGAAATTCTGAAAAATGATCCATCTGAAAATTAAAATTGCGCACTGCCCCTTCTTGTCACCTCTCAATACTCGAAACTTGTTATTTGTACTTGTTATAATTATACAAGTACAAATAACAAGTTTTTCTTCCATTCGGTATAGTTCCAACGTTAATCCTTCATTTGTGTCCCCATTTAAGTATTAGTCTCTTATTTTCGCTATATGATTAGCTGTTTCATCGCAGAGGTCATGCTGTTTGTTTATTTCAACAATAATGTGTAATCAGTTGCTATTGATTGCGTTATAAAAGAATTTAAAAGAATTACTCTCTGGAACAGAGGAACACTTGTTTTTTCGCAGCATTTTCAGCATGTAAGAGCTGTTCGAAGATGTTTGTAGGTACGCACACGAACCTAAAAATGTACGTTTTGTTTTTTAATTGAATCACATCACATAACATAATAATCATAATTCCTTACACAAAATTTATGTTTAAGATTTTATGATATTTTAAAAAAATGGCATTTCAGTTACAGTGCTACTACGCGCAAAATGTAATAAACAATAAATCATTTCCAGCAAAACTGTCTTGCCAGCACCCATAAACCATAAAACCAGAGAGAAAGTATAAAAAAAAATGCAATAAAACAAAACGAAAAAAAGCTCGTGTATATAATTCAAATAAAATCCAATATATGAGTTTATAGAACTGTGTGTAGCCCCCTCGTATACACAGCAATTTTATATCAAATAGCTAGTACACATATTTAAATTAATACCCATCGATTTGTGGAAAATCGTCGAAAATCTACTAAGCGTACACGACAACAACATATAGCAGCAGAACATTACACCGTGGTATATACACGACCAAAAAATATTGGGGAAAATCATTTAGTTGGAAAACCAATAAATTGAAAATCATTAATAATGTACCTACTGAAAAATTTGTACCTGAAAATTGAAAAAAAAAAACATAAAAATAAAAAACAATATAAAGCGGAAGTGGTGAACCTAAAAATAATACACAAAAGTTTCGCAGAACGAAAATTGGAGGTATAGCAGCAGTACACCGGCACATGTACAAATTAAAACATAAAATTAATTTAAACAAAACACGTCGGTGTATTACGATTTTTGTTTTACATACAATTTTTTTGTTGTTGTATGTAATAAATCCCAAGTTTGTTATCTAGTCAAAAACCAACAACAAATAGGCAGTACATACATACACAAACCAAAGTACAACAACAACATTAAAATAACCGAAACGAAAAAAGCTGAGCTTTTTACTCATCTTAATTTTATTTTTATTCTACGTGTGTGAATTTTTATGTTTGTTTGTTTTATATTTTGTTGGTGTTTTAGCTAAACAAATAAAAAACACACATATACATTTATAATCTACACGGAATATGTATACACACAAAAATGGTTTTCCCGAAACATTTCCAGTTTATTTGTTTTTTGTTTTTGTTATATATATATATACCGAGGTAGGTATAGGTACTCGTTGAGGTAAGCTCGTTTTTATGTACAAAACTTTTAGATTGTATTTTTGTTGAGAGCTTTTTTTGTGTTTCGTATATAAATGATTAAGTGTAATTTAAAACTAAACAAATGAAGCAAATGTAAATCATTTTTTTTTGTGTTGTTTGCTTTTCCAGCTTTACCTCTATTGCTTTGCTCTTGGTTGTTGTTGGTTTTGCATAAAATATACGAGTATGATACAAATTTAATCTAAATTCTGGCGCACTGCTATACGTAATGAACGTATACAGTGATGGAAAGAAGATTTTTTTACTTTCCACACAAAATTATGTATATATAGGTGTAATTGGTTTAAGAATTTTGGTATCCGTGAAAGTATGTAAACAATTCTGTATACATACTCGTAAATTGCATAGTTGTTCATCCAATCTACCGAATTCAACTTTTAAATTCAAGTGGAAATTTACAGTAGCACAAATAAATTGTTTGCCCACTTTAAAATATAACTAATTCCCTAAAGCATTTTAAAGATTTTCGTAAAATTTTTGCTGTTCCAGGAATACAACAGGGGAGTGAGAAACAAACAAATAAAGTGGAAACAATTTTCTGAATTTTTAGGTGTAATATATCCTGCATATTATACGTAACGTACGAGTGTTATATTTTTTTGAGGTATACGGGTGATGGCGAAAAATTACACCTCCTAAAGGTATTTTTGGTTGTAAAAAAAAATAAAAAATTCATTATCATGCGTCTCTGTTTTACGTCATGTCTTTTATATAGATTTAGTTGATATAATTGAATTGTAATAAATTTTTATTGGAATTAGTGTGGCAGTCCAAAATGCTGATATGAATGTCAATTTGGTGGTATAAAATGTTGAAACATATAGTACATTTGAACACTGATTTGCTACCGGTAATTTTAATGGATGATTTCAAGTAACTCTCTTAATGCATAATAAACATAAAACTGCATTTAAATTTGGCACGTTAGAGTTATACATTTTTCCGATTAATGCTATGTTGTTTTGAAATAGTCACACTCCTGCCTTAAGAATAAAGTGAAAAAGTCGTACTATGGAAACTACGCGATATTGGTCCATGGGGCAGATAAACCCATATAATTCGCATTTGGATATTGATATATCAGGCCCAGGGCCCATTTTTGCAAAGTTGCCACAAACATTTTTTTTTAATTTATTAATAGGAGTTTTACCATCTCAAAAACCACATAGCCCTAATTAGAAAAACCTATACTTTTCTTTATCTCTACTTCCCACGGAAGGATTTTTTCTACTTTTCTAAAAAAAGCAGGAGTGTGACCACCACAAAACCAAATATCCTTATTCCGAAAAATGTATACTTGCATCGTAAAAATGCATCGTATTTTTTGGTGGGGGAATATTTTAGTTGAGTCTTGATTAGAATTTTATGTAAAATAGAGTCGTGTTTTGTTGGTCGAAAATTGAATAGAGGCTAAAAATTTTTTTGTTGTTGTACATTTTTTTTCTTCTGTGTGAGTGAAACAAAATTTTTAATGTGGTTTGGATATTCCAAGTTACGTTGGATAGTTTTCCTTTCGCCCTGCTCTGCCGTTGCACATCGTCATACAAAATAACGCATTCTGTATAAGAAAGGGCGCCGCTTTGTCAACCGGTGCAAGCAATAAGCTCCGTCACGTACGAGTGGCCAGTTGAGGTCATTCATATTACGGTGGTGGTTCTACGGTATCGAAGCCAAGATACCCAACGTTTTTGGTGATTACGGTTTTGGCGAGACAAAGACTCACCATTTTTGGTGGCTGATCCACGCCAAATTTTTGTGCATGCGGTAAGGCGAGACAACGCCCAACCAAAAGTTTTTAGGAATGACCAGTTAAGATACTATTAAAGTTACCCGAAAGTTTCCAGCTGAAAGACCAAAAAATCGATAATGCAGATAGTTGCTGTCTTTTAATATTGGAGCACTATCCGGCGCCGAAGGGAAATTTTCCACTGAAACTGCTGAGGCTATTATTCACTGGTGTCGCTACTAATCAAAAAAATTAAATTGTAAACTTCATGCAGTCGAATGACATTTCTACTCTTGTGTTTATGTAGTTTGAAAAAAAAATCGCAAACATTTTAAAACAAATAAATTGCGAAATAAATATTAATTTTGATATATTTAAGAATGTTTTATTAATATTTAGTTGTTCACAATAGTAAATATAGTGAATAAGTTTTTAAGTTTAAAATTTGAGTGCTCTGCCTTTGTGATACTTATAAATAAATATAATGGTTACTCCAACAAAAGCCTCTCGAACGTCATTAATATTCAAAACATCGTTGCCCACAGTTGTAAATGAGTTAGATTTGATCGTGAATTTCATTAAATGTCCGAAACGGATAGTTTAATTGCTGAGAGTAGTAATCATGTGCGGGATCCAAAAGCAGGGGCTAAGGCTAAATCAAAAAAGTGACGTCTACAAAGTTCAACCGTAACAAAATGTAAAGGAATGATAAATGGTAAACTAGATACGGTATCTTTCTTGGATTCCGTATTTGCCGATATAAAGTCGAATTTAAGCGATATGAATAGTTTGAATGGAGCTTTTCTAAATACGCTGGAATCGAATAACCCTGAAGTTTTATTTGATTACGATAATCCGTGCTGGGATAATACACCAAATGAATTTATACTCAATGAGAACACCCGTTGAAAAAGAAATTTTATTTTATGAATTACAAAAAACTGGACGGCCCGTTAAAATTAGGACAATATTTACGGAATACAATATTAGTTATAAGCCATGCGACATGAATAAGTACGTATTTGGCTGGAACCATCTAAGTAAGGAATCGCGCTATAACGATCTTTTTAATTTCAGAATACTGTAATCAAGCGCAGGTGATAGTAACATAAATATAGATGACAGCGATAGTGATAATGGATTTATGGGTGTGAAAATGTCGAGACGGTGTTGTGCTATTCATGCTATAATTCGCAACTTAAAAACCGTATGGTCCATTATTTCGAATTTCCAAAGAATGGGGATTAGTAAGTTCCATTGAATTATTTCGATCCTGTAGGTAGGTAGATTTTAGTCCAATGTACTATTCTTTTCTAGAGCTCAGAAATGGGCAGACAAGATCCGCCACTTAATTAGAGACCAAAAAAATTACTGCGGCCCGTTACTGTACGAATCCCAACAATACTTTTTTCAAATATTGAACAATTTATGCCCGGAGGAGATAAGCGTGTATTCAATCCAGTTAAGATAAATCACAGACGAAGGATGATATCATCTTGAGCAAAATGCCTTCAGTCTACTTTAGAGACAGCACACTGAAGAACCAATGACAACAAATTTATGTGACAGTCCATCTCCTGAATAGAACCTATTTATCTAGAATATGATTTACCACAAACTAAACAGTTAGATGTTGAATCTCTACTTTTAACGTCCGAACCGGATGACGAACTCGCAGAGCGCCTTGAAGAAGATGAAGATCCACCAAATGAAAAACTCACATGCTCTGATAAGTATTTTATAAAAGACGAAGGTTCCCAAACTTCAACCTAAGCCGAATATTTTCTGGATGAACAAGATGAAATTAATCAGGTTCCATGTCGTCTATGTGCCAATGAATTTTTCGGAGAGCAACTACTATTTTTCCACGAAGATGCTCACATGAACTAATAAATAGTGTTACCGCGATTCGCAACCCCGTCCCACGATTACTTACCACAACAAATAAGTATACCATGCCTAGAAAGGGTTCATCAATGCGCGAAACAATGTCGCGATTTCGACGCGGTTCAAGAAAAACTAATGAACAGTTGAAATCGTGTTTTTTAATTTAATAAATTTTCTTATCAGTATACAAAATATTTTTGATTTATAAACATAATTTATTAAAGTTTTCCTTATTTTTCACGATTTTATTATGTATTTTAAATCCTTAGATACATGTTATGAAATTGAACGACTATCCGCTAACACAAGAACTGTACAAAAATTAAAAATTTTTTAACGATTAAAATTTTACAGTGATATAAATCTAAATTAAATTAGGCAATTAAAATTGTTCTTCTTCCACCGGAAAATTTTCCCACGCTCGTCTTTTGCTCCACTGATTGGCCCAAATTCATAACCGCCACGTCCTTCGAACTGTAAAAAGTAATCATGGTGTTTCCATAGTGATTTACGATGGGATACGGTGAATAATGTGATTCCTGATTTTCGGCATTGTTGCTACATGCATCCTTCGACATCGACCGAAACGGCGCCAAAATTGCAAATTGTGGATTGTGATAGCACATCGATAGCATTTAGATCACGTCCCGACTTTCTAAATATGATAATTGTACAATTTCCAAAAATCGATGGTTATCGGTCTGACCCCGTCGCAACAATACATCGTACGTATGCGGCTAAATAATTTGATCACGTAGCGTACTTTAATTTTAATAAAAATTAAATTATATTATAAATTTAATTTTTTTTTTATAATTTTTTTTAAAACACAAAATTATTTTTTACTAAAAAAAATTTCGTATATTTTTCTAAACAATACAAAACAAAAAAAAATTGGCATACGTCAAAATTTGAAGTTTTATTTGATTTAAGGGTTGTACAAAACAAGGGAAATTTAAAGTTTCACCCTGAAATGGATAGTGCTCCCGATAGCGGCTCCCGATAAATAAGTGAGCCAAGATATTTTTTTATCGATTTTTAATTAAAAAGTTGAATGAAAAATTTTAGTTTGGAGTTTAATAAATTAATTATATGCAATAATAGCGCGCTAAATATAGGTTTTGACATAGAAAATTGGCTGCTTCGGATACAGCTATCGGGCGCTAATAAAAAACACAGCAAGTGTCTTCGCTTTCGCAGCCAAAAGTATATAAATGCATCACCGCTTATCAACATTCTTCAACCAAAAGTTATCAGCCGAATAATTATTTTAACAACACATCAACAGAAGCTAATTTGAAAGTTTTAGTATGCGAAGGTTGTTGTAAAACCTAATTCTAGTTAAAATTGAGAAATACAAATGTTTAGATCAATCATTTATAATTTGAAAAGCAGTATTGTTAACCTTGCTCCAAATGAACATAAAGTAGGTTGCGGTTTCCACTATGGCCATTTGATATGTGATAATTGTTAGTCAATACAGAGATGGATACATATACAGATGTGTAATTTATCTAAATTTCGCTAATTCATATCGAAAATGCATTGAATGGCCTGTTGTTCTAGGTTAGCATGTCATTGTCATTGACGTCTCTATGGTCACTTGATAGGCCATCACGCTGGTCAACTTCGGCCTAACTGTGGAGACATATTGAATTAGCGAAATTGTCCCCCGTATGCGAAACAAAATTAACCGGTTAATGAAACCGGTTAACGAAATTCTGATGGGGATACGGGGGTCCAATTTGACAAAATTTCCATAGTTTATTCTCTGAAAAATCCATTGAATGGCCTGACGCTCTTTTTAAACTTAAATCCGCATTGATGCCACTATGGCCATTTGATAGGTCGTAATGACTGTTAACAACAGTCCAACTTTGAAAAAATTCTGATGGGGATACAGGAGTGTAATTTGACAAATATTCCATAGTTTTGACGGTTGTTACCAGGCATTACGGCCTATATCAAATGGTCATAGTGGCATCAATGCGGATTTAGGTTTAAAGAGAGCGCCAGGCCATTCAATGAGTTTTTCAGAGAATAAACTATGGAAATTTGGTCTTATTAGACCCCGTATCCCCATCAGTATTTCATCAAAATTGAAGAAAAAACTTTCATTTTTATATCAACTTAAAGAAGTAAATAATATAAAGGAAAAACTAGTTTTTCTTAAATATCGTCTGGTAACTCTCGGCTGAAATATATTGATCAACATTGTTGAATTTAGCTTTTCGGCTATCAAACAAAAGACACAATCTGCATTATTATTTTTTTTATTTTCGGCTGGCAGCTTTCGGCTAACTTTAACAAGGTCCAGTTGAGGCCATTCATGATTGGCATCCCAGCAGCACAGGTGCTGCAACGTTCCCCGGGGGGAGGGGGTCGTAGCACCTGTGTCTTGTGTCTGTCCGGCACAGTGGCAGCGAAGAAAGCCACAATAGTTTGGTGGCCAGTCGAGGCCTAATATATTTATCAGCACTCTCAGGCTGCAACAATTATTCGGTTTACGGCAGAAAGTCACCCAATGGTCCGGGCGTGATGTCCGTGGCAGGTCAGGAATAAGGCCGCCACCCATTCGGCCGCAAGGACGCCGCTGCAACCCTACATTGTAACCTTTCCCTATGTCAAAGGTATGATGTTTAGTTTTGTCTTAATTGAAAGTTTCATTTATTTTATTTATTTATTTCATTTGGTTATTTGAATTCTTTCTATTTGACTTGATAGTCTTCAAATTTTCAACTTTTATTTTTCTTAAATTTTAATTTTTTTTTTAAGGTAGTTACATTGGTCTCGCTCACTTGTAGTTTATTTTTTTTGGCCGTTCAGAAATTTTTTGCCCTCTTTTCTTCTTTTCGTTCTCTTTTCCTCTGCCCTGATGAATTTGGTTTTTTTTTCTCACTGTTATTTTAAATAAAAATACAGAACGGCGATTCCAGGCATTCGGAGTTATTTATTTGTTGTCCCTTTTCTTTTGCTCTAGTTTAGTTCTCATGGGTATATACAATGAATTACTAAAGCTTTTCGGTTCCGTATGATGGGATAGGATTCTCATTCTGTGCCAGTGCCATATTGACAGGCTGAGTTTATCACTCCCATTCATCCTATTGGCAGGGCATCCACAGCGTCAGATTGGCGAGTCCAACAGATGTGACGTTCGTTCGCGGACGACCGTAAAATCCAGCGGTCTCCTCGTGGCACTTTGATGGTGTCAGGCCGTCGTAGTGTGAATTTTGGGGATTAGTTGGAGGTCTTTCCGGGTAAAGAGAGGCTTAATTTGTAAGGGAGACGTCTCTACTCTCTAATGCTGCTTCGTTGCTGCTGGGCATCGGTATTTTTGGGTCGATGGGTCATTCGAGGACGTCTCTTCAGCAGACTAGGTACTTGTCACTCGGGGAGATCCGGTCGTCACCGGGTGTACACACTTGGTTATTATTTCTTTAAATACATGTTCCTGCAGTTTCGTCCGAAAAAATTTGGCGGAACATCCGGTTTTTTAAAATTTATTTTTAGTTTACGTTTTCTTTAGTTATAAACACGATGTAGGCCAGAGTCATGCAAGCCTACAAATCCCCACTACCCAATACCCTGATTAGCCTACAAAATCACCGTGCGAGAGGCTTTCGCATGGCTAGTTTAAATCTGCGGGTCGACTGCAGAGCCGTCCGTAACAACGTGCCAAATTTAAATGTAATTTTAGTTCAAATACAAGTTGTATGGATATAACTGGTCCAGGGCCCAATTTTGCAATTTTGCCACCTAAGGATTTTTTATACTATTCTATAAGAAAAGGAGGAGTGTGACCATTCAAAACCATAAATTCTTATTCTGAAAAATTTATACTTTTAAAGTGCCATATTTAAATGTAATTTTAGTTCAGATATGAGTTGTATAAATATATCTGGCCCAAGGCACAATTTCGCAAGGTAGCCACGGAAAGATTTTTTTCTACTTTTCCGAAAAAAGCAGGAGTGTGGCCATCATAAAACCGCATATCCTTATTCCGAAAAGTTTATTCTTTTAACGTGCCAAATTTAAAGGAAATTTTAGTTCAAATATGAGTTGTACAAATATATCAGGCCCAGGGCCCAATTTTGCAAGGTTGCCACGGAAGGATTTTTTCTACTATTTAAATAAAAGCAGGAGTGTGACCACATATCCTTATTCCGAAAAATTTATACTTTTAACGTGCCAAATTGAAATGAGACCTTAGTTCAAATACGAGTTGTATGTATATATCTAGCCCAGGGTCCAACTTCGGAAGGTTGTTTTGGAAGGATTTATTTCTTCATTTCCAAAAAGAGGCATGAGTGTGACCATTACAAAACCACATATCCTTATTCCGAAAAATATATTCTTTTAACGTGCCAAATTGAAATTCAATTTTAGTTCAAATACGAGTTGAATGAATATATATGGCTCATGGTTGAATTTTGCAAGGTTTCCACTAAAGGATTTTCTTTTACTTTCCTAAAAGGAAAGCTGGCGTGTGACCATCACAAAACCACATATCCTTATTCTAATTTTTTTTTATTTTTAACGTGCCAAATTTAAATGTTATTTTAGTTCAAATATGAGTGGTATAAATATATCTGGCCCAGGTCCCAATTTTACAAGATAGCCACCAAATTTTTTTTTCTACTTTTCCGAAAAAAGCAGGAGTGTGACTATCATAAAAACGCATATCTTTACTCCGACAAATTAATATTTATTACGTGCTAAATTGAAATGAAGTTTAGGTTTAAATACGAGTTGCATAAATATATCTGGCCCAAAGGCCAATTCCGCAAGGTTGCCACAGAAGGATTTTTTCCAATTTTCTAAAAAAAAGCAGGTCAAAAAATCACATAGCCTTATTTCAAGAAATTTTTACTTTTAAAGTGTAAAACTGAAATGCAGTTTTAGTTCAAATACGAGTTGTATGGATATATCTGGCCCAGGGCCCAATTTTAGAAGGTTGCCACCAAAGGATTTTTTCTACTATTCTATAAGAAAAGCAGGAGTATTACTATTATAAAACCAGAAATCCTTGTTCCGCAAAATTAATACTTTTAACGTGCTAAATTTAAATGTAATTTTAGTTCAAATACGAGTTGTGTGGAGATATCTGGCCCAGGGACCAGTTTCGCAAGGTTGCCACTGAAGGATTTTTTCTTCTTATCTAAAGGAAAACCAGGAATGTGAGCATCACAAAACCACATATCCTTATTCCTAAGAATTTATACTTTTAACATGCCAAATTAAAATGCAGTTTTAGTTTAAATACGAGTTGTATGGATATATCTGGCCCAAGAGCCAAATTCGCAAAGTTGCCACAGAAGGATTTATTTCTTACTTTCTTAAAAAAAGGCAGGAGTGTTACCATCTCAAAATCTTATCGATTAATCTGAAACATTTATATTTTTAACGTGCCAAATTTAAATGTAATTTTAATTCAAATACGAGTTGTATCAATATATGAATATATCTGGCCAAGGGGCTAAAGGTGGATTTACATATGCGACGTGTGACGTGTGACAAGTTGAAATATTGAATGTGACACTTTC
This sequence comes from Nephrotoma flavescens, assembly GCA_932526605.1. Lineage (NCBI taxonomy): Eukaryota > Metazoa > Arthropoda > Insecta > Diptera > Tipulidae > Nephrotoma > Nephrotoma flavescens. The sequence continues at coordinate 89,541,002 of OW052220.1, read as the reverse complement.
TTAACAACAATTTACATTTGCGACGGATGCCGCCACGCACACTAAATTAAATATAACCACAATTGAACAACTAAAAAGACTAAAATTAAATGCCGGCATGTTTCTAAATTTTTATGTGTGTGTGACCGTCACGGAAAAGATAAAATTTGTTCATGTCTCGGCGTGTAGCGTGTGCCGTGTGACGAATGTCAAAATAGTCGTTTATGATTGGCTATAGACACTCGTCACACGTCACACGTCGCATATGTAGATCCACCTTAATTCCGCTAGGTTGCCACGGAAAGATTTTTTTCTAATTTTCTTAAAAAAGGGCAGGGGTATGGCCATCATAAAACCACACGTCCTTATTAAGAATAATCCATACTTACGTATTAAGTTTAAATGACACATTAGTTCAAATACGAGTTGTATGAATATATCTGGCCCAAGGCTCAATTTCGCAAGGTTGCCTCGGAAGGATTTTTTCCAATTTTCTATAAAAGAAGCAGGAGTGTGACCATCACAAAATAAATATCTTTATGCCGAAAAATTTATAATTTTAATGTGCCAAATTTAAATGTGATTTTAGTTCAAATACAAGTTCTATGGAAATATTTGGCCCGATATTTGGATATTTGGATGAATTATTTCTACTTTTTTAATAAAATGTAGGAGTGTGACCATCACAAAACCACATAGCCTGATTCCAAAAAAATTATACTTTCAACGTGCCAAATTTTAATATAATTTTAGTTCAAATATTAGTTGTGTGAATACATCTGGCCCATGGCCCAATTTCGCAAAGTTGCACAGAAAGATTTTTTTCTTACTTGTTTTGAAAAAAAGGCAGGAGTGTGACCACCTCAAAACATTATTGCATAATCCGAAAAATTTATACTTTTAACGTGCCAAATTTAAATATAATTTTAGTTCAAATACGAGTAGTATGGTTATATCTGGCCCAGGGTTCAATTTTGCAAGAAATTTGGGAGTGTGGTATAGTTTTAAGGCCACACAGGCTGTATCCGGCAAATCTTTTCTTTATATACTTATAGTCCTAATCCGACTAGTTTATAGCTGTAACGTACCAAACATCTTCAAGTTGTCTAATGTAATTTTTGTTCATTTAAATACAGGTTCTTTAGATATTACATCGGTTGCATGGCTTAAACTCGCAAAATTTAAAAGGAACGAATTTAATTTTTGTATAAAATAAATAAATTCTTCGCTGGCTCATTTCAGACAAGAGCCAATGCATTTTATTTATTGATTTGTCTGATGAATTTTTTTTTGGAATATAATGGTGAGATAACTTCACATATGTGTCTTTATATGAATAATTAGAGAATAGAAATCCGAAAATGGCTTGTTTTCGCTTTTTTTCTATAAAGACTTAGCATTTTTTGGATAGCTTGCTCTATCGAATTTTTTTTAAATAACCACAATTATTTGACACAATAGAAACCTATATGGTTAGGCGCTTTATGTATGAATCAAGATTTTCAAAGAGTACAAAAATTAAAGAAAAATGAGACTTACCTGGGGTAAGGTCAAGCCATTTTCAAGAAATTTTCTCATTTGGCATATAAAGACGATTATTACGTTTTAATTTTTTTTTTCAAATATCTGCAATATTCTGACATGAAAGAGACAACATATGTGGTTAGATGCTATTTAGGCCAAGCTTTCCAAAAAGTACGTAACCTTAAGAGAAAAAAAAAACATGCAGGACAAGGCATTTTCGAAAATTCTCCTGAGTATTCATATAACGACTATATTACATTTTAATTTTTCCCCAGGAATTTGTGTCTACTCGCCGCTAAACAGGGACGGACGTGGTGCAAATGAAGTACATTTTCCTTCCCCTTCTCATATTGGCAACTTTGACAGTAATCAGGTTAGGTGGCACCGAGGCTGTTTGCATGCTTACTTATGAGACAAAGCCCTGCAATAGTATCAACCACTAAAAAAAAATCCTATAAGACGCCTTCGCAATAATGTCAGATGTTTTGATCTTGACACGTCTGGTGTTGAACAAACCACCCACAACGTATTTATTTCTGGTCGGGACAGCCTGCAATGGTCGGAGAGAAGGAAGAAAAGGTTTAAGTTCTTTCTTTCACAGATCACCTTATACCCTCAACCTTACCAACAATCATCCGTAAAGAAGTTAACACATTCCCGTAAGGATGGTGACCGAAGGGGTTTTGAAGGGTAAAATGTCTCGTTATTTTAGGATAGATGAGTGTCCGAGTTTATCTTACTTGTCCTTTGTAAACGCTTTACTTTTAAAACAAGGGATTTCCAAATGTGGCTTGGATTCTATCGAGTATGAATTTGGGTGGAAAACGAGTTTTTTTCATCATAAACTGTCATTTTTACTTTTGAAAACCTTCTAACATAGAATCCTTTGTGAACCTCAGCGCTTTTTACAGAATCTATTTTGTTATTTTGTTCTTTAGTTTCCAACCAAAGCAATATGTGGGCATGAACCCTATACACTTCACAATAAAGAATAGTACTTTACTAAGAATTTGATTCCTCACAAGGAATCAAATTATTAGTAGACTTCTCTGTTTTATGTCAAGTGTAAAATGGCAGAAAATGGAATCACTTGATGTCCACATATTGCGTTGGTTGGAAACTAATGTACAAAATGAGAAGATAGATTCTGTAAAATGCACTGAGTTCCTTAAGTCACAAAAAATGCTTCGGAATTGTATCTTATGAATCGTGTAATTATTGATACAAACGTTTTAGAAATGATGATTTTAGCCATACCCTGAACAGCCTCGACAGTTTGAAGGTGCGGAATTGCAAGCTCTACTGAAGCTTGGCTAAGAGTCACCCAAACAACTATTTCCAAGCGTTTGCACCAAATGCGAAAAATGCAAAAACTTGGAAGATGGGTCCTACATGTGTTGGCCGAACACTGCTTGCCCAAAAACAGAAAAAGGACGATTAGTGAAAAATTGGGACGTATATTTTTACGAGAATACCAAACGTATAATAGGCCCAAGGCATCCCACGGTACTGTAAAGAACTTGATCAGAAAATGCAATTTAGTGGATAAGGAAGCACACAAGTCATACTGCTGCAGACCCTCTGGAACTTGAGATGGAATGTTATCTCGCACGCGGCATATTCACTCGACATGGCCTTATCCGACTACCATTATTGTTCTGAGTGTAAACTAGACGATGTACGTAAATTCGTCGATAACTTTATTGCGTCGATGTTTCTTTCGCGATGTTACTCAAATGATACCTGCCAGATGGCACAAGATCATAAAAAACGATGAAAAATATTTCCAAGATTAAATTCTTTGTTGTCTACTTTTGTAATATAAAATAAATTTGCTGAAAAATCTGTTAAAATTAGGGCACCAAAAAGCATTACTATTAGACGTATTAATGCGTTTTGATTAACTATTGCGAACTAGTAAAACAAAAAAAAACAAAATACTTTCATAAATGTCATATAATTTCAAAAGAACATGAAAAAATGAAAAAAAAATACAAGAAAAAGGAACAGCAACATCGACATACTTAGATACTTTTAAGTCCATTTTATCGTTTTGGGAAATCAGATAATAAAATTGATATCATACAACGAAAATAAAATTATTGTTTGTTAAAGTTTTTCCAATTTTGGTGTTATTTAGTGGGTTGCTGTTAAGGGTTCAAGATTTTTTTTCTTTTTTTAGTAAATTTATGTTTCCACATATGATGAGACAATAAATTTTATCATATTTTTTTTTGTGAATAATTTTAAAGTTATTCGTATTTTTTATATTTAACATTTAGGGTAAAACAAGCTGTCTTCTCGATATGATGTCGGGGTATAAAAAATGTAGTATTTTATAAGAGATATACATGCGAAAGTAAATAATAGTATTCAGATGGGCATTTGTAACTCGGATTGTTTGTTTGCCATTTGGGATTTTAAGTTAGATTTAACTTTAGAAATTATTCTATGGATCTAGGTCATCACGCACAAAATATAAAATATGTTTGGATGGAAAGGAGAATAAACGGGATAAGAAAATTCGAATTAAAAAAAAAATTGGTATAATTTGCAATTCTAATTTTAGATTAATTATCGTAATTATGATTTTAAATTTTTACCAATTTTGGGTTGCTGCTATGTACAAATAATTTTTCAATGTTGATGGACCTTATAATTTGATAAATTTGTAACAGCCCTGTAACAGTCGATCTGTTACATTCGAAAATTTCAAAATTTAACATGACGCATGACAATTTATTGCAAAGTTTGCTTTCTCATATATTCTATCTAACGCACTGTATTCGAGATTTGGATTTTTTTTTTCGATCAATGCATTTTTCTATTGATGTACACTTCAGTTTTATTTATTTATAGAATTATTTGTATGTAATAATAATTCGTATGTAATTGTTGTTGAGTAACTTGATTCCGGTAAATTTTTGTTTTGTCATCGTGATGACAAACCATTTTCAATCTTAAATTTATCATTTGTGTTCTGACCGCCGTGGAATCAAAACAGCCAGTTAAAAAAAATCAATTAGTAAAACTAAAGGCTGATTAAAAAGTTATGTGCTACTGGATATTCCCCAGACTAGATAAAGTTGTCTAAATTAATTTTACACAGAGCCAGTTTAAAAGAAAATTATAGTTTCTTTAACTATTGGATATACGGTTTTTATTAGGCAATTGTGAGCTTCAATATTTGTATCAAGTGGCACATATTAATGCAAAAAGTAATAGCCAGCATATTTTCTTTCGGAATTCGGTAAGCGCTTTTAATAATTATTTATCTGGATTCCACGGCCAATTATCGTATTAGCGGAATTAAAAATTAAGAAATTTTAAATTCGTCTGTATTAATTACTTTAAAGATTTTCGGCTTTTTTATAGACAAATATTATTTTCTATGACATTCACATTGTTTGAGACCTTTCGGGCCACCAAAAAATGAGGTCATTTACTTACAATACTCTACTAAAAAGAAGTAGAAAATTCACTCAACCCCCCATTAACCCCAAGGGTATTTGTGTGTACAGAGCCACACAACCCTTTACAAAAATGAGAACTTCCTCAAGTTTCCTCTTGGCAGTTTGGTTTCGTACCGATAAAAGTAAAGGGTTGTGTGGCTCTGTACACACAAATACCCTTGGGGTTAATGGGGGGTTGAGTGAATTTTCTACTTCTTTTTAGTAGAGTATTGTAAGTAAATGACCTCATTTTTTGGTGGCCCGAAAGGTCTCAAACAATGTGAATGTCATAGAAAATAATATTTGTCTATAAAAAAGCCGAAAATCTTTAAAGGAATTAAAAATAAACGGTCACAATATAATATACGCATGTTGCGGTGCGGATAACACCGCTTAAGAATATATACCATTGTATCGAGTTCATGATTAAACAACAGCAAAAATAATTATAAGCTAAAATAAGTTTTGATCGCTAAATTAAGTTTTTGATTATTTCCTTTTTTTTTTGGGCCATGGTTCTAATTTTTGCTAGTATGCATGCACTATAAGATTTTGAAGCTACTTTCACTACTTTATAGTAAATTTTCAGTTTGATTATTCTATACTATTTCTTTATTTATTTATATGTTATTTATTTATATATTATTTAATTATTTATATATTATTTATGTATTTATACATTATTTATTTAATTATACACTATATATTATTTATAACTATCTATATTAACTATTTTTCTATATTATCATTGTGCCTCCTTTAAATTTTTCTTCTATTAATAAATATTGTGAAACATTGATCGAACGGAACTTTCTTCCTCTTTTCTTATATATTTTTTTTTGTGTGGGTTTGCTTTAAGTGACCATGTGTCTTGTCGTGTTATGTTCCTACTTAGTGATTTAAATAAGATTGAAATGCATGACTAAAAGTGAATTAAAAATGATTTAAGTACAATCACGTGAATGGGTATGCCACTTAAGATGGTGTACAATATGGTAGGGTGGGCACGGAGTGCAGTGGCCTAGAGACCTTATGACCACTGCCAATGGCTTCATTAGTCCGTGACTGTGATCAACTGGTAAGTGACAAAGTATAAACATTCCGTTGATAATAAATATATTAAAGCAGCATCCTCGAGCTCTCATGTGGTTAGTGGAAAGAACCACCCCAACGGACTGCCATCTAGCCGGCAATGTGCTGCATCCACTATAAAACCACTAGGAGTTTCTGCTAACGGACGTCGAGCAATTAACACGATAAATTTTGAAATCTTCCGTTACAGCCCTTAAAGCTATGTCCAGCACGAATAAAATGATGAGTTACAGTGCTATAATACGAAAAACTCTATTGTCTATAGCGTGAATAGAAGATAGTCTCATTTATACGTGTACCATGTGCACTGAAATTTATACTGCATACTTGATAACATATACGAGATATATTGAAAGCTCAGTTATTTTTATCAATCTATATATAATATTTTATCCACATATATCGGAATCTTGGTATTGTATATCATCTCTCCTAAAATGTATGTACGAGTTATGTATCTATACCGCTTCATCCTTTCAAAGTATTCAATCTATTCATTAGTCTTCTTTATATAGAAATAGATTTTAATACGGACATGCACCACCGTATATATATATAGAAAAAAGCTATATACGTATATTGTGAAAATATTTTATATCGATAAAGATAAAAAAATGCTTGTGATTGGAATTTTATTTCAACAAAAAATTTTATTAAAAAAATAAAAAAAAAATATTTATTTGGAAACTAAAAATATTTAATAAATTTTTTTTCATCATATCGACTTTTTCGTAAAACCGTAATAAATTTTTATTAATATTATTTATTTTAAAATGGATAGTTAGAAATAAATTGTTAATTAAATCTAGTATATATACACCAGTTAAATAACAAATTGCATTAAAACTACCAGTATTTTTTGAACGAATTTCAATTAAAAATTTATTTCATTCGGTTAAAACGCAACACGAATGTAATTCGAATGGTTTTTGTGGGTGGGTAGACTAGGCGTCACAGTTGGACGCGTAAATTACAAAATGTAAGATATATGGTTTTTTACATGTAAAGTGTATGCGAAAATGGTCGAGAACACAGCCAGTTTCCCAACAACTATTTAATTTGGTAAAAGATGGCGCAATTGCAGTGAAAAAGTAGTATTTTGTATTTTGTTTATGTAAAAAATGTGTATACATTACACATTTTTTACATACACAAAATACAAAATACTACTTTTTCGCTACAATTGCGCCATTTTTTACCAAATTAAGTAATTGTTGGGAAACTGGCTGTGTTCTCGACCATTTTCGTTATTCGTAAAAAAAAACAATTTAACAGATACCCTGTTAAAGTTAGCCGATAATTTCCATATCGACCATTAAAACATATCGGCAATGCAGATGGTGTCTTTGCTATATCTCAGCCGAAAATATATATAAAATGTCAAATATTAACACTTTGTTACGAATGGCTCGCAGCTAACTCGCAGTTATCAACTATGGCGTGATTTTTCCGGCTAATACTCAGGGTATTGGGTCGTGGGAGATTTTGTGGGTTGCATGACTCTGGCCTAAACCATGTTTATAGAATTGTTTTTAAAAAGAAGGATGTCTCCTGAACGGACCAAGCCTCTCTTTACACGGAGAGACCTCCAACAAATCTCCTACAATTGAGAGTAAGGATGTCTCCTGAACGGACCAAGCCTCTCTTCACACGGAGGGACCTCAAATAAATCTCCCACAATTCACACTTCAATAGCATGAGATCGCCGAAGTGCCACGATGAAACCGCGTGGATTTTACGGCCCCCTCAAATGGACGACACATCAGCTGGATTCGCCACTCCGATCCTCTGGATGAAGAGAAAATAAAAATCTAAAATAGAAATAAAATAATAGTTGAAATAAAAAATAAAATAACTAAAGGCCCGACCATGGACAGATACGAAGAATTAGAAATTTACAAAAATAAAAATTGCCCCTTAATGTTAAATGCCAAAGTCGACACTCACACGAATATATTATACGATTATCTATTACAAACTTGTCACAAATAGTATAAATTGTAATTTGTTGTTCTAATTTTGATTCATAGTTAAAAAAGAATTGATAAAGAATGTAATATTCCGAAACCGGTCTTCTTATAAAAAGAAAGTTATATATCACATTAAGAAAGATTTTTAGCATGTTAATTAATGTAAAAGTTAATGTTTAATAAAAAAAAAAGAGTGAGTCCATTAGTACTCTCAAGGAGATGTGTAAACATGGCTTGTGTATAGTGCGTGTGTACGGTTTACTTTGAAGGAAGAAGAAATGAAATTTTATTAACCAGATTTAATCATTTTATTATCGTCAAATTGGTCTATCACTCTTTCGGTATAATCAACGCAATTAACCTATGGTAGGTGCAAGCATCAAAGACGCGGTCTCATATCTCGTCTATCTCATATTTCTAACATATCTCGTAATAGATATATGTCGATCTGAGTTCTTGTGCAAATTGAATTCGTATCGCAGGAAGTTTATAAGTGATTCAGGTTAGGGAGCAGCAAAATGAAATCCCTGCTCATAATCATCGGCAAAAGATGTTAGTTCCTTGGAGAATTTTTGAAATCCTTTCAGAATATGGAGCAATGAGGAAATGTATGGATCTGATTATGTCTTCCACAGCTTTATTCGGCGAGGTGTATACAACTACCGAAAGCATCTTATATCGCCAATGAAGTGTGTTGTTACGTTCATACCAATTGTTCGTCCAACGATGATTTCGTTATGCGAGGTGACTGTATGAGTTCTACTTGAATTTTTATATATTGCTACTCCGACCGCCCGTTGACCAATCTCCCTTGAACTGAACGCAGTATTCAAAATTAGGAAAGTTGAACATGCTCGTCATTGCGTAGTTAAATCTCGGGGAGCAAGAGAATTGAGCATCCCTGCGTGATTATATCAGTTAGGTTGAGGTGAAGCGACCTGAGATTGTGGCAGTTCAATGTTAAAAACAGGATTTCATTATTATTTCGTACAAAATTCGCCATTACATCCTGAGCCATACTTAGCGGTTTTTTGGTGAGGCGCGTTAACTCACTTTGAAGAGGACCAATTGAGGTTGCATTTTTACGTTCATGGTAGAAGACATAATCATTGTTAGCCGACGTGATGAACTGCCCTTCGAGACTCGTGATAAAGCAACATACACAAGTTGTTGACTGTGTTTTTATCGTAAAAGTATACGAGTGCATGAATTGTGGTGGCACACGCTATTTTAATTTTTTTATTTTTTCTGCTCGCTGGAAATGTCGATTCGTCGTTTCTATTTCATTTTAAAAATGTTTCTTTGTTTTCTTTCCATACTATTTATATATACACATACACTCAGACTATGTATTATAGTATAGTACAAAATTTTTATATGTATTTTGTTGTTTTTGTTCTTTTTCATTATTTTATATTTTGTTGTTTTTGTTTCTTTTTTTCAATGAAGATATTTAAACGAAGTACATACGTCATTTCCGTTCGTTTCATTTGAAAGTTTACTACAATACAAAAGTTTTTGGCATACGCGCGTAAAGATGTTTACACATCAAAAAAAATAGAATGAGCGTCCCAAAGCGATGAAGCGAAAAAAACGTTCACCAAGGACATGCCACGCAACCGTGCTTTTGCACGGGATTACAAATATATAGTGAAAAATAATAAAATGGTAATTTGAAATATGAGTGTAAATAAAAGAAAAAAATTATAATAAAGCCTCACTGTTGCGGCCTTGTTGCCGTCATGCCACAGGTGATGCCACACTCGGACCGTTTCGGCTTGATTGTTTCGATACCCCGTTCCACCGATGTAGCCTAGCCGCCAGTAAACTCCCAAAAATAATACGGCTGGCCTCAACTGGCCGCCGAATTCGTCATAAGCGGATTGGCCTCCACTGCAGGCTACCCTTAAATAATTGTTTGAGCGTTGCTTCGCTCGCAGAAGTTATAGATAAAAATTATACAAATGGCTGGTCGGCCACCTGTGTCGGTGCAATAAAGAGCCTCGGTTATCCGCCCTTAACCGCTGCGGCACACCCTGGCTGATTCCTGCCGATTAAAAATAACTGACCACGATTCAACCATCCGTAAAATATTTACTGGCGTGTACGCCGCTGATATATAAAACGTAGGACTGGTCGCGTTAGACCGCCTTTATGTGTAGCGGCCTTCTTAATATCGTTTTGGCTTTATTTTATTGAAAGTTCATTTTTCTTTGAACGCCAATAATTTTTCCACTTCCTTCTTATATTGAAACACGCAGATATAAAATATAGCACAAGCCACGTTATGGGCCTATTCCACTACAACAGCGTTTTATTTTGCAGAAAACTAGAACGAGATAAAAATATAGATTCTCTTTGTGTGTGAGCAAAACATCAGAATTTTTTTTCTGTGATTTTTTGTTATGTTGCCATAATTATAAATAAAAAATATCAAACAAAGTATTTTTTATGGCAACCAAACTGAAAAAATTCCTCCACTCTCAGCAAAGTTTTATTTTATTGATATTTTTATGGTGAGTAGCTACATAATTTTTTTGTGATTGGTGTGTCGACAGGAAAAAATAATTTTTTGTTGGAAAAAAAATTTTGGACATATAAATTAAAATAAGCAATCTAACAAGAAATTTTAAATAAATTGAAAATTTTATTAAATTCATTAAATTAAAACAAAAGCAATTTTACTAAGTTGTTATGTACACACTTCACATCTACGTTCAACTATAATCTTGCAACGAATAAAAATTTGACATACTCGATTGTTGCCTGTTTCTAGGTTATTTTCCCGTTAGAAATTTGTTAATTAAAAATTTAAAAATAATGCTCTCATTGCGTGCTTTTATCTCTGTATTCTGGCATTGTTCCTTTCAACCAGGTAACTAGACCAAAATAGTTCCTTCGAGTACAAAAAAACTCCCTACACAGGTGTCACAAAATATTAAAAACACAGGATTTTCAGATAATAAATATTTTATTAAAATTTATCAATAAAATTAAAATTTATTTATTAAAATTAATTTTAATTTGTATATTTAATTTTCATTCCATGCAGTTGGATCAGTTAACCATTACATATATTAGAACCATTTTGTCACAGCTCTTCAAAGCGCGTTATTCTATCATCACAGAAGACAGTAAAACCTAAATCTAATTCCAATATCCTCATATGGCTTGAGGGATAGTAAATTTTTATGCAATACGAGATCCAGTAACGCCAGTTGATCTATACCGATATCCGAATTCTTACCGGTTAATTTCGATAAGATGAACTCGGCCAATGGAAGTTCAACGAGTAAATTTTCGTACAATGCTTTACCCAATATTCGTTCAAATATCATAATCGATCGAATTTGTTTGATCGATAATGTTGGCCGATCCTCATCTTCGAGGGTAACATCTTGCAGTTAAATGAATTTGTCCCTGGAAATTGTCCCTGGCTAGTTCGACCAAACCGGGCAGGATGTATTCTCGGCAAAATTCACCATCGTGTAGTGTTGATATTAGCCAGTATATAGGGCATAGAATTTAACCAAGATTGGTATATCTTGATCGAAATTTACTGGCGGCACAAAATAATTTTATTAATAAATTGTTTCGACCATAAACCAATTTTATTTACAAATTACAAATCCTTTGGACAGCATCGAGATTGGAGACGAAAATTCATTTTGTTCAAAATGAGAGAAATTAAACCAAAATGTTTTGATGAAAGTTGGCTTGAACGCCAACATATAGTAATCTAAAGTAAAACGAAATTGTTTAGTTAAAAACTTTACCATTTGTTTATTGAAATACTTGCTTGTATTTATAAACCACCATTTGATTGTGTCATCAAATCATGACAATTCCTACACAGGCAATGAATGGAATCCAGTTCCACTCTATAACCAGTCGAAATTCTGCTCCGCATCGCCTACTTGAATCACGTACGTATTCCCGTTCTGCTCGAACAGCAGAACCCCGTCTCTGTACAAACATTTCTTAAATCGGCATCGTTAAAATTATCAGCCAATTTAACAATGGCTTCATAATCAATTTCACCATGTATGACGACGATAGGTTGGGCATGCATTTTTAAAATTTCCAAACGTGCCTGTTCATTAGGAAGCAGAATTTCGATCTAAACGTCCGGGACGTAATAATGCTGGACCTAGCGTACCCGGACAGTTTGTAGCCATAATCACTTGAACCTAACCTAACGAATGGAAATCATCCATTTGATTAAGCAATTCCATTAGAGCACGTTGAATCCCATGATCGGCTGATATGCCTTCGGAAAATGATGACCTCCAATTGCATCTATTTCATCCATGAATATAATGCACGGTTGATAATCACGAGCGTAGTTAAACGTTTCACGTATTAAACGAGCACTTCATATCAAGGGCTACCATAGATCCAACCTTCAATTTTCTCTTTATAACTGACGTCGACATCCAACAACATATCGTGCCCCGTTTGTTGCCTTCACACTACCTGTAAAAATATAGATAAAGATAAATTATCGTTTCACAGAATCACTGACATATTGGAGGTACTTACATTTATCCTCATTCTATAATCCATCAAATTAATCGTGTATATCATGATTTACGGGTAGTTTGCTTTTTCGGATCGAAATTCTTTATATTTTTCGGTTTGCGCTTCGGATCGAACATTTGTAAAAGCGTCGGATCAGGTTCCGAATTTCAATTGCAGTAATTTTTTTCTGTTTTCGCTTAGTTGCAGCATTCCGATTTGCTTTTACCGATTCACTGGTTCGCCTCAGCTGTTCTCCTTCCGAGCAAACCGATGCCGTTGGTCTAATTTTCCAATAAGATACGAAAATTGGAATATATTTCTTCTAAAAAAAAATTTAAAAAATATATTTCTTCTACAAAAAATATATTTTTTCTACAAAAAAAAAATCAAATGAAATGGTCCAAATAAAACACTAAACTATATTTTAAATTCATTTTCCAATACGGAAACTTGTATATATAAAAATATCGCACTCGCAAAGTTTGAAAATTTCTAAAAATTGACCATTTAAAGTGTCATGGTTGGAAATAGATTCAAATGAAAGGTCTTAATCATGTTCACACCTGGAAAAAATTTCAGGTCAATTTCCATGTGGGGAGGTCGATAATACTCGATTGAATATATCGCACACGCAAAGATTGAAAATTTCTAAAAATTGACCGTTTAAAGTGTCATGGTTGGAAATGGATTCAAATGAAAGGTCTTAATCATGTTCACATGTGTGCGATATATTCAATCGAGTTTGCCCGAGCTCTCCACACGAAAATTACTTGAAAATTTTTCCAGGTGTAAATATGATTAAGAGCTTTCATTTGAATCTATTTCCAACCATGACACTTTAAACGGTCAATTTTTAGAAATTTTCAATCTTTGCGTGTGCGATATATTCAATCGAGTATTATCGACCTCCCCACATGGAAATTGACCTGAAATTTTTTCCAGGTGTGAACATGATTAAGACCTTTCATTTGAATCTATTTCCAACCATGACACTTTAAATGGTCAATTTTAAGAAATTTTCAAATTTCGTGTGTGCGATATATTCAATCGAGTTTTCCCGAGCTCTCCACATGGAAATGGACCTGAAAATTTTTTCACATGTGAGTATCCATAAGACCTCTCATTTGAATCAATAAGGGATGCGTTGAATTGTTTTGGCTTTTTTCGATCATGTGAATCGTTTTGCAATCTCCCTCCAACTCTTAGGGTTTGATGGTCATCTAGGTAAAGGTGCGGCGATGCGAGTTTACTTTATAGGATCATATTTGTTGCTAGGCCATTAATTGTTGTATCTTTGCGTTGAATGTGTACTAGTTTGCTATTTTATACAACCGAAAATAAGCTTCCTCCATTTTGATGGCAGTGATTGTTGCTCCTTGACTTGATCTTGAGTATCTAAATTTTTCTTGCATCGGTGAATGAACTCAAGAAAAAAAATCAAAAATTTCTAACAATTTGTGCCAACACGAACATTTTAGGATAATGGTGGAGAGATGGTCCTCGTTGTGACTTGTACCGGAAGTGATTGTGTTAATTTTTCCTCAACCCTAGTTTCAGTGCATTCTAACGCGTTTTTTTGGTTAGGCCAAGTATCCTCAGCTGATTTCAAAAATTTTGAACCGTTCCAAAAAATATCTGGCACTTTCAGTTTTGATGAATCAACTTCATTCACCATTGTATTCACCATACTCCTTGCAAGGGACAATTAATTTGTTTGAAATAATTAACACACCACTCAAGCTTTACAAAGTTTTATTATTTGTATTTAACTTTAACAATATATTTTTTTACAAGGTTTTCTTTAGATTGTTTTCAGTTACCTGCCGTTCTTATACTGATTTCCATAAAAAATTATTCGCCTTGACACTAACAAAATTTCCCGTCTGGTTGATCATGTTCAATTGTTGGCTACAAGTCATTGTTAAAAAAATCATTTTAAAATATCGTTGCCGCAATACAATTTTCAGTTTTAAAAACTTCAACTAAGTTACGTGTAAATATTTAAATGCAGCTGTTGAACTTGATCACATGTTCAGGTTGTATATGTCAAGGTGAGTTGACTATAGTTTAATGGAATTTAATTAGTTATATATAATTCAATGCTTTTCAGAAATTAATAGTATCACAAATTGTCATAAAGTCAAAAATAAATTAAGGATAATTCTACAAATGAATAAATGAAGGATAATGATACAATACAATGTGTTACAATATTAATCCCTATATTTCATTTTACTACGCAAAAGATTGTAAAAACATTTTTTGTCGAAAGTCGAAATTTCAGCTTTAATTCTAGCCGACATTGGGTGCTTTCAGGACTATGAAATTGTTTAATACTATGAAATTTTCAAATCAAATTGGCGATGATTTTACCTGATAAAGGGTACCTGAAGCGCCCATTGTTATACAAATTTAATTTAGAATCGATATATTTTACAAAATATTTGCAAATACCGATAAAGGAAGATATTACTTCCGATGGACTGATTACTTCCGATGGACTGATTTTGACCAGTAGGGCCGAATTTTTAGTGCAAAACAATTTTATGTCAAAAATCGTAGATTACGGTAAAATTTTGAAAATCATTTGAGCCGATATTGTCTCAAATTGAATTTAGATTTTTTTAGTGTGTTCTCGTAAATACTTTACTTTTCAAAATATTTATAAAAAACAAAAAGCGTCTATATGGAAGCTACCGCTTACGGTAAATTTATTTTAGGCCAAAAATCATTGGGATCTCTGTATATATGAAAAAAGCTTAAATATGAAATTTCTTTCCGATCCGACAAACCGTTTTTGCCTACAGAGAACGCGGCAGGAATCACACATCGATTTTCAGCAGGCGTGTCTGTGTCTTGCAAATTTTAGGCAATTCTTCAAAATTGATAACCTTGTGCAAAGTAATAATGGAAGGTTCTTAGAGCAAGGTGATAATCGAAGGCAAGCTCTTAGAGGCCTCGAAGAATATGCTACACTTAGAATGTGCCATTTATCAACGTAACTAAGCGCAGCGCAGCTGCCTATGTTACAAATCAGGTCAGACAAATGCATCCTGGGTCGTAACAGTGTGAGTCTTAAACAAGTTCTTTTCCCATGAGAAATAACGGCTCAAGTGAAAACCAAATAATATAAATCTCGCCATCGCGAGAAAGCAAACCTGCGGATAACTTTTAACTAGGTCTATACAATTCGAAAAGGTCATTGAGTTGGAACCATATAAAAAACGACCTGGGCCATATAAAAAACGTATTTATAGCCTTGCGCTAACTTAAAAATGTTTAAGTCTCGCAATAGGAAATATTTTTGGTAGCGATTCTTGAACGTTAACAACACGGAACAGCCTAAAGGTTGATGGTTTTGAGTGTAAATCAGTTCGTATAGTCAAAGTAAGAATCCCGAGACATGTTCTATATTTGGCCAAAACCTTGCCCTAAAACTAGTCCTGAGGTCTGAACCAATAATGACTGAATCTGGATAATATTCGGTGGATGAAGACGATGAACAATATCTGGGAAGACGTGATTATAGCCGTATATCATTTTCACTCAAACTCAAAATAGAAATACAAAATTTCATAAGAAATCTGCTGTCTTGATTAGTAAGTTCCGATCAGGTTCTCTGAATGAGAAATTTAACAAACTGTTTGAGATGCTCGCAAAACTCCAAATCTCTGAGAAGGCATGCTAAAAGCCTTTCACCATTTCCACTCAAACTCAAAACATAAATACAAAACCTAGGAAATTTACTGTCTTGGTTTCGAAGTTTCAATTAGGCTAAATAGATGACTTACTTATAGTCAGCTATTTTATGTGCTAACAGAGCCTGACTCCTAATCTTTGGAAATTGGTGTTAACAGCCGTTTACCATTTTCACTCAAACTGGTAATAGAATTCTAACGTATTCCAATTTTGAGTTTGAGTGAAAATCGTAAACTGCCATTAACACTTCTTTCCTGAGATTTGGACTCAGGGTGTGCTAGTACATGCAATATGTTGTAAAATTATTCATCCAGCCTCCTGCCTAGTTGGAACTTCATAACCTGCACAGCAAATTTTCTAAGAATTTTTGTACTTAGGTTGCTAAATTTCCCATCCAGGCGACCAGATTGGAGCTTCTTTGTGAAAAATTTCTGTATTTCTATTTTGAGTTTCACGCCTTCCCAGAGATTTAGACTCAGGTTCTGTGAGCACGTCAAATAGGTTTCTAAATTGTTCATGCAGCCAACCTGATTGCAATTTCCTAACCGGGACAGCAAATTCGTTAAGAATTTTTGAATTTCTATTTTGAGTTTGAGTGGTAATGATAAACAGCTACTATCACGCCTTCCAAGAGATTTGAATCTAGGTTCCTTGAATCAAAAACCTCTCTGGGGACATGTATGATAAATAAACCATTTACCATTTAACTTGTGGAAATGAAACGAAGTACGCATGTTGATATTCTGAGAAATCATCATTTCTCCTATTTTCTTTTTTTTAATTCAATGCTAAGGCTTTAGTGGAGTTAAAAAAACATATTTGTTAGATTTTTGGTGTTTGGATATTACGCCGATTATCGGCTGTAAGTACCTCACTGCTTGATGAAGATTTCTTGAATTGGAAATACCTTGCGTTTTAATTATAACAGGAAACCTTGATGTTCTGTTTTGGAATTTTTATTTTAAACCTAATTTACGAGTAGAAACACTGTCAAAATTTATCTGTTCATTCACAGATACGTGCTTTATCATGTTCCCCTAAGCAAATTAGTTTCAAGTAAGATAAAAACCAATAGACTTCATAATCAAGGTATTTTGACATATTTTTCGATAAATTTTATTTTTAAGATAATTTATATTTTTCCATACTTCTTATTATTATAATATATTTTTCAATATTCACCAATAAGAAATAATAATATTAAATCTAATAAACAAAATATAAACTAAAAGAGAGAAATGAAAAAATTATCTTGGAAAATTGATTATTATGACTGAACAGAAAAATAATCGAAGAAGTTTTCCATACTCTAATACTCGAACAATGTAAACCAAAAAGTTTTTATACAAAATAAATTTTATAATTTACACATAAACAAACTTCTGGGTTTGAAGTACACCTTTTGAGCAGGAAAATGAGAAAATAACAATAGAGCTAAACTAGGATCTTTATAATTTTTTTGTATTACGTATTTTCTAAAGTTAATAGTTTATTTTTGTACTCTAGCACAAAGATGTTTTGAACAAGAAATTTTTTGTTGATTAATGAGTTAAAGTTTTTATAGAATACTATTATGTATGAAAGCTCTCAGTGAAAAGCTAAATTCTATACTGTACTAAAAATAATTTTTTCACTTTACCACCCTACAAATTGCGGTCTTATATCAATAAAATGTTTATAAAACTTGAAAGCTAATTTTGAGATGCATTTCTGAGTGCACCTGATTTTCTTCGAAATTTTTTATTACCAGTTTTTTTTCCAAACAAATTTTCAACCTGGAAATGATTAATTATATTGTTTTGTAAATTTTCCAATTAAAATCAAAATTTATATTCGTCTGCGTTAGTAACATATTGATTTTCATTTTGTTATAAATCTGTTGCAATTTTAAGTTTGGAAAATCAAGTGGCATGCAAAATATATTGTCGAAATAAACAGCTGTAAAATTAACTGCGATAATTTACGTTTGTTTCTACCATTTGCTATACGGGTAATTTCAATAAATAAATTTCCACTGTGTTTGTGTTAGATTTCTGTTCGTTAATCTAATCTGCTCATTTTCCGTCCGTATAACACAGCAAAGTAGAATATAAATAGAACCAAAAAAAGAAAACTACGAAAAAAAAATAAAAAAAAAATGTTAAGATAAATTGAGAAAAAAATGTTTCTTTTAAAAATTTGATATCTTCAATTTATTTTAAGTTTTTTTTTCGAAATTTTTTTTTCGTTTCTTATCGTTCTGCCTTTTTTTATTCAACTGTGTTGTATTATTCGTTAAATTCAATGTGAACAAATAACAACAGAGGAAAATACTCAAGGAAAAAAAAAACGGTAAAATTGCTCAAATAAATTGAAACTTTTTTTTCTATACTTTATTCATCTTAGGAGCTTTTTATTGTGCTTTATATTTCGTTGTGAAAGGAAGTTGTGCTTTAAAAATAGAAAAGAATTGCTTTACGTAAAATGTGTGCATGTGTAAATGTATATCGTATCCATTCACATAAAAATGAAATTGATTTATTTTTACTTTTGTGCTTTTAAAAGCACATGTAATTCTTTCATATAATGGTACTTTAAAGCGTGACTTGCGAAAAATATAAAAATAATGAAACATGGTATATCTTCATAGTGAATTACATTCTAATTTTATACGTTATAAATTCTTATATCGCCAACAAAATATCTGCAATACCATAACGAAACCGTTATCCAATTCTTATGATGTGCATCTTATTTATAAATATTATCCATATTAAACTACATAACGGTATTGATATTATTTGTGGAATGATACAATACTAACGTTGATAGGAAAATTCTTATGAGCTGTTTGTATAAATTGCGCAAATTAAGATTTTATAATAGGTAGAATGAAGTTTCAGGTGGTGTGATTCTTAGCCAATAATGCACCGATTTCCGCAGTGACAATTCTTGTGCTCTGCTGTTTTGAAATACTAACTGGCAACTAATTAACGGTTGGTTGTAGTTGGAAAGCCCGGTTACTGGAAATTTCATATTTTGAAATCCACGCTTATGTTATGTCATCGAACATGGATTGCAGGCGAATGAGGCGACATATTTCAGCAATTTAAACGGAGATCTACTTAAAACTACATCGATAACGCAAAATAACCGAAACATGCAGAATCCGTTACAATAAATTTTATCTATGGTATGGTAAATAATATATTGAGTAAGTAATTAACGGTTGGTTGTAGTTGGAAAGCCCGGTTACTGGAAATTTCATATTTTGAAATCCACGATTATGTTATGTCATCGAACCTGAATTACAGGCGAATGAGGCGACATATTGCAGCAATTTAAACGGTGATCTACTTAAAACTACATCGATAATGCAAAATAACCGAAACATACAGAATCCGTGACAATAAATTTTATCCGTTCAAAATAAGTAAGGCTAACCATCAGGGATTTTTGCAAAAAATTTAAAAAATTTTATTGTTGAAATTCCGGCTCAAAATGATTATAGGTATTGTAAATAATATATTGAGCAAGTAATTAACGGTTGGTTGTAGTTGGAAAGCCCGGTTACTGGAAATTTCATATTTTGAAATCCACGCTTATGTTATGTCATCGAACCTGGATTACAGGCAAATGAGGCGACATATGGCAGCAATTTAAACGGTGATCTACTTACAATTACATCAATAACGCAAAATAACCGCAACATACAGAATCCGTGACAATAAATTTTATCCGTTCAAAATAAGTAAGGCTAACCATCAGTGATTTTTGCAAAAAATTGAAAATTTTTTATGGTTGAAATTCCAGCTCAAAATGATTATAGGTATTGTAAATAATATATTGAGTAAGTAATTAACGGTTGGTTGTAGTTGGAAAGCCCGGTTACTGGAAATTTCATATTTTGAAATCCACGCTTTTGTTATGTCATCGAACCTGGATTACAGGCAAATGAGGCGACATATTGCAGCAATTTAAACGGTGATCTACTTAAAATTACATCGATAACGCAAAATAACCGAAACATACAGAATCCGTGACAATAAATTTTATCCGTTCAAAATAAGTAAGGCTAACCATCAGTGATTTTTGCAAAAAATTGAAAATTTTTTATTGTTGAAATTCCGGCTCAAAATGATTATAGGTATTGTAAATAATATATTGAGTAAGTAATTAACGGTTGGTTGTAGTTGGAAAGCCCGGCTACTGGAAATTTCATATTTTGAAATCCACGCTTATGTTATGTCATCGAACCTGGATTACAGGCAAATGAGGCGACATATTGCAGCAATTTAAACGGTGATCTACTTAAAATTACATCGATAACGCAAAATAACCGAAACATACAGCATCCGTGACAATAAATTTTATCCGTTCAAAATAAGTAAGGCTAACCATCAGTGATTTTTGCAAAAAATTGAAAATTTTTTATTGTTGAAATTCCGGCTCAAAATGATTATAGGTATTGTAAATAATATATTGAGCAAGTAATTAACGGTTGGTTGTAGTTGGAAAGCCCGGTTACTGGAAATTTCATATTTTGAAATCCACGCTTATGTTATGTCATCGAACCTGGATTACAGGCAAATGAGGCGACATATGGCAGCAATTTAAACGGTGATCTACTTACAATTACATCAATAACGCAAAATAACCGCAACATACAGAATCCGTGACAATAAATTTTATCCGTTCAAAATAAGTAAGGCTAACCATCAGTGATTTTTGCAAAAAATTGAAAATTTTTTATGGTTGAAATTCCAGCTCAAAATGATTATAGGTATTGTAAATAATATATTGAGCAAGTAATTAACGGTTGGTTGTAGTTGGAAAGCCCGGTTACTGGAAATTTCATATTTTGAAATCCACGCTTATGTTATGTCATCGAACCTGGATTACAGGCAAATGAGGCGACATATGGCAGCAATTTAAACGGTGATCTACTTACAATTACATCAATAACGCAAAATAACCGCAACATACAGAATCCGTGACAATAAATTTTATCCGTTCAAAATAAGTAAGGCTAACCATCAGTGATTTTTGCAAAAAATTGAAAATTTTTTATGGTTGAAATTCCAGCTCAAAATGATTATAGGTATTGTAAATAATATATTGAGTAAGTAATTAACGGTTGGTTGTAGTTGGAAAGCCCGGTTACTGGAAATTTCATATTTTGAAATCCACGCTTATGTTATGTCATCGAACCTGGATTACAGGCAAATGAGGCGACATATTGCAGCAATTTAAACGGTGATCTACTTAAAATTACATCGATAACGCAAAATAACCGAAACATACAGAATCCGTGACAATAAATTTTATCCGTTCAAAATAAGTAAGGCTAACCATCAGGGATTTTTGCGAAAAATTGAAAATTTTTTATTGTTGAAATTACGGCTCAAAATGATTATAGGTATTGTAAATAATATATTGAGTAAGTAATTAACGGTTGGTTGTAGTTGGAAAGCCCGGTTACTGGAAATTTCATATTTTGAAATCCACGCTTTTGTTATGTCATCGAACCTGGATTACAGGCAAATGAGGCGACATATTGCAGCAATTTAAACGGTGATCTACTTAAAATTACATCGATAACGCAAAATAACCGAAACATACAGAATCCGTGACAATAAATTTTATCCGTTCAAAATAAGTAAGGCTAACCATCAGTGATTTTTGCAAAAAATTGAAAATTTTTTATTGTTGAAATTCCGGCTCAAAATGATTATAGGTATTGTAAATAATATATTGAGTAAGTAATTAACGGTTGGTTGTAGTTGGAAAGCCCGGCTACTGGAAATTTCATATTTTGAAATCCACGCTTATGTTATGTCATCGAACCTGGATTACAGGCAAATGAGGCGACATATTGCAGTAATTTAAACGGTGATCTACTTAAAATTACATCGATAACGCAAAATAACCGCAACATACAGAATCCGTGACAATAAATTTTATCCGTTCAAAATAAGTAAGGCTAACCATCAGGGATTTTTGCGAAAAATTGAAAATTTTTTATTGTTGAAATTCCGGCTCAAAATGATTATAGGTATTGTAAATAATATATTGAGTAAGTAATTAACGGTTGGTTGTAGTTGGAAAGCCCGGTTACTGGAAATTTCATATTTTGAAATCCACGCTTATGTTATGTCATCGAACCTGGATTACAGGCAAATGAGGCGACATATGGCAGCAATTTAAACGGTGATCTACTTACAATTACATCGATAACGCAAAATAACCGCAACATACAGAATCCGTGACAATAAATTTTATCCGTTCAAAATAAGTAAGGCTAACACCATCAGGGATTTTTGCGAAAAATTGAAAATTTTTTATTGTTGAAATTCCGGCTCAAAATGATTATAGGTATTGTAAATAATATATTGAGCAAGTAATTAACGGTTGGTTGTAGTTGGAAAGCCCGGTTACTGGAAATTTCATATTTTGAAATCCACGCTTATGTTATGTCATCGAACCTGGATTACAGGCAAATGAGGCGACATATTGCAGCCATTTAAACGGTGATCTACTTAAAATTACATCGATAACGCAAAATAACCGAAACATACAGAATCCGTGACAATAAATTTTATCCGTTCAAAATAAGTAAGGCTAACCATCAGGGATTTTTGCGAAAAATTGAAAAAATTTTATTGTTGAAATTCCGGCTCAAAATGATTATAGGTATTGTAAATAATATATTGAGCAAGTAATTAACGGTTGGTTGTAGTTGGAAAGCCCGGTTACTGGAAATTTCATATTTTGAAATCCACGCTTATGTTACGTCATCGAACATGGGTTACAGGCAAATGAGGCGACATATTGCAGCAATTTAAACGGTGATCTACTTAAAATTACATCAATAACGCAAAACAACCGCAACATACAGAATCCGTGACAATAAATTTTATCCGTTCAACATAAGTAAGGCTAACCATCAGGGATTTTTGCGAAAAATTGAAAATTTTTTATTGTTGAAATTCCGGCTCAAAATGATTATAGGTATTGTAAATAATATATTGAGCAAGTAATTAACGGTTGGTTGTAGTTGGAAAGCCCGGTTACTGGAAATTTCATATTTTGAAATCCACGCTTATGTTATGTCATCGAACCTGGATTACAGGCAAATGAGGCGACATATTGCAGCAATTTAAACGGTGATCTACTTAAAATTACATCGATAACGCAAAATAACCGAAACATACAGAATCCGTGACAATAAATTTTATCCGTTCAAAATAAGTAAGGCTAACCATCAGTGATTTTTGCAAAAAATTGAAAATTTTTTATTGTTGAAATTCCGGCTCAAAATGATTATAGGTATTGTAAATAATATATTGAGCAAGTAATTAACGGTTGGTTGTAGTTGGAAAGCCCGGTTACTGGAAATTTCATATTTTGAAATCCACGCTTATGTTACGTCATCGAACATGGGTTACAGGCAAATGAGGCGACATATTGCAGCAATTTAAACGGTGATCTACTTAAAATTACATCGATAACGCAAAATAACCGAAACATACAGAATCCGTGACAATAAATTTTATCCGTTCAAAATAAGTAAGGCTAACCATCAGTGATTTTTGCAAAAAATTGAAAATTTTTTATTGTTGAAATTCCGGCTCAAAATGATTATAGGTATTGTAAATAATATATTGAGCAAGTAATTAACGGTTGGTTGTAGTTGGAAAGCCCGGTTACTGGAAATTTCATATTTTGAAATCCACGCTTATGTTATGTCATCGAACCTGGATTACAGGCAAATGAGGCGACATATGGCAGCAATTTAAACGGTGATCTACTTACAATTACATCAATAACGCAAAATAACCGCAACATACAGAATCCGTGACAATAAATTTTATCCGTTCAAAATAAGTAAGGCTAACTAACCATCAGTGATTTTTGCAAAAAATTGAAAATTTTTTATTGTTGAAATTCCGGCTCAAAATGATTATAGGTATTGTAAATAATATATTGAGTAAGTAATTAACGGTTGGTTGTAGTTGGAAAGCCCGGTTACTGGAAATTTCATATTTTGAAATCCACGCTTTTGTTATGTCATCGAACCTGGATTACAGGCAAATGAGGCGACATATTGCAGCAATTTAAACGGTGATCTACTTAAAATTACATCGATAACGCAAAATAACCGAAACATACAGAATCCGTGACAATAAATTTTATCCGTTCAAAATAAGTAAGGCTAACCATCAGGGATTTTTGCGAAAAATTGAAAATTTTTTATTGTTGAAATTCCGGCTCAAAATGATTATAGGTATTGTAAATAATATATTGAGTAAGTAATTAACGGTTGGTTGTAGTTGGAAAGCCCGGTTACTGGAAATTTCATATTTTGAAATCCACGCTTATGTTATGTCATCGAACCTGGATTACAGGCAAATGAGGCGACATATTGCAGCCATTTAAACGGTGATCTACTTAAAATTACATCGATAACGCAAAATAACCGAAACATACAGAATCCGTGACAATAAATTTTATCCGTTCAAAATAAGTAAGGCTAACCATCAGGGATTTTTGCGAAAAATTGAAAAAATTTTATTGTTGAAATTCCGGCTCAAAATGATTATAGGTATTGTAAATAATATATTGAGCAAGTAATTAACGGTTGGTTGTAGTTGGAAAGCCCGGTTACTGGAAATTTCATATTTTGAAATCCACGCTTATGTTATGTCATCGAACCTGGATTACAGGCAAATGAGGCGACATATGGCAGCAATTTAAACGGTGATCTACTTACAATTACATCAATAACGCAAAATAACCGCAACATACAGAATCCGTGACAATAAATTTTATCCGTTCAAAATAAGTAAGGCTAACCATCAGTGATTTTTGCAAAAAATTGAAAATTTTTTATTGTTGAAATTCCGGCTCAAAATGATTATAGGTATTGTAAATAATATATTGAGTAAGTAATTAACGGTTGGTTGTAGTTGGAAAGCCCGGCTACTGGAAATTTCATATTTTGAAATCCACGCTTATGTTATGTCATCGAACCTGGATTACAGGCAAATGAGGCGACATATTGCAGTAATTTAAACGGTGATCTACTTAAAATTACATCGATAACGCAAAATAACCGCAACATACAGAATCCGTGACAATAAATTTTATCCGTTCAAAATAAGTAAGGCTAACCATCAGGGATTTTTGCGAAAAATTGAAAATTTTTTATTGTTGAAATTCCGGCTCAAAATGATTATAGGTATTGTAAATAATATATTGAGTAAGTAATTAACGGTTGGTTGTAGTTGGAAAGCCCGGTTACTGGAAATTTCATATTTTGAAATCCACGCTTATGTTATGTCATCGAACCTGGATTACAGGCAAATGAGGCGACATATGGCAGCAATTTAAACGGTGATCTACTTACAATTACATCGATAACGCAAAATAACCGCAACATACAGAATCCGTGACAATAAATTTTATCCGTTCAAAATAAGTAAGGCTAACACCATCAGGGATTTTTGCGAAAAATTGAAAATTTTTTATTGTTGAAATTCCGGCTCAAAATGATTATAGGTATTGTAAATAATATATTGAGCAAGTAATTAACGGTTGGTTGTAGTTGGAAAGCCCGGTTACTGGAAATTTCATATTTTGAAATCCACGCTTATGTTATGTCATCGAACCTGGATTACAGGCAAATGAGGCGACATATTGCAGCCATTTAAACGGTGATCTACTTAAAATTACATCGATAACGCAAAATAACCGAAACATACAGAATCCGTGACAATAAATTTTATCCGTTCAAAATAAGTAAGGCTAACCATCAGGGATTTTTGCGAAAAATTGAAAAAATTTTATTGTTGAAATTCCGGCTCAAAATGATTATAGGTATTGTAAATAATATATTGAGCAAGTAATTAACGGTTGGTTGTAGTTGGAAAGCCCGGTTACTGGAAATTTCATATTTTGAAATCCACGCTTATGTTACGTCATCGAACATGGGTTACAGGCAAATGAGGCGACATATTGCAGCAATTTAAACGGTGATCTACTTAAAATTACATCAATAACGCAAAACAATCGCAACATACAGAATCCGTGACAATAAATTTTATCCGTTCAACATAAGTAAGGCTAACCATCAGGGATTTTTGCGAAAAATTGAAAATTTTTTATTGTTGAAATTCCGGCTCAAAATGATTATAGGTATTGTAAATAATATATTGAGCAAGTAATTAACGGTTGGTTGTAGTTGGAAAGCCCGGTTACTGGAAATTTCATATTTTGAAATCCACGCTTATGTTATGTCATCGAACCTGGATTACAGGCAAATGAGGCGACATATTGCAGCAATTTAAACGGTGATCTACTTAAAATTACATCGATAACGCAAAATAACCGAAACATACAGAATCCGTGACAATAAATTTTATCCGTTCAAAATAAGTAAGGCTAACCATCAGTGATTTTTGCAAAAAATTGAAAATTTTTTATTGTTGAAATTCCGGCTCAAAATGATTATAGGTATTGTAAATAATATATTGAGCAAGTAATTAACGGTTGGTTGTAGTTGGAAAGCCCGGTTACTGGAAATTTCATATTTTGAAATCCACGCTTATGTTACGTCATCGAACATGGGTTACAGGCAAATGAGGCGACATATTGCAGCAATTTAAACGGTGATCTACTTAAAATTACATCGATAACGCAAAATAACCGAAACATACAGAATCCGTGACAATAAATTTTATCCGTTCAAAATAAGTAAGGCTAACCATCAGTGATTTTTGCAAAAAATTGAAAATTTTTTATTGTTGAAATTCCGGCTCAAAATGATTATAGGTATTGTAAATAATATATTGAGCAAGTAATTAACGGTTGGTTGTAGTTGGAAAGCCCGGTTACTGGAAATTTCATATTTTGAAATCCACGCTTATGTTATGTCATCGAACCTGGATTACAGGCAAATGAGGCGACATATGGCAGCAATTTAAACGGTGATCTACTTACAATTACATCAATAACGCAAAATAACCGCAACATACAGAATCCGTGACAATAAATTTTATCCGTTCAAAATAAGTAAGGCTAACTAACCATCAGTGATTTTTGCAAAAAATTGAAAATTTTTTATTGTTGAAATTCCGGCTCAAAATGATTATAGGTATTGTAAATAATATATTGAGTAAGTAATTAACGGTTGGTTGTAGTTGGAAAGCCCGGTTACTGGAAATTTCATATTTTGAAATCCACGCTTTTGTTATGTCATCGAACCTGGATTACAGGCAAATGAGGCGACATATTGCAGCAATTTAAACGGTGATCTACTTAAAATTACATCGATAACGCAAAATAACCGAAACATACAGAATCCGTGACAATAAATTTTATCCGTTCAAAATAAGTAAGGCTAACCATCAGTGATTTTTGCAAAAAATTGAAAATTTTTTATTGTTGAAATTCCGGCTCAAAATGATTATAGGTATTGTAAATAATATATTGAGTAAGTAATTAACGGTTGGTTGTAGTTGGAAAGCCCGGTTACTGGAAATTTCATATTTTGAAATCCACGCTTATGTTATGTCATCGAACCTGGATTACAGGCAAATGAGGCGACATATTGCAGCAATTTAAACGGTGATCTACTTAAAATTACATCGATAACGCAAAATAACCGCAACATACAGAATCCGTGACAATAAATTTTATCCGTTCAAAATAAGTAAGGCTAACCATCAGGGATTTTTGCGAAAAATTGAAAATTTTTTATTGTTGAAATTACGGCTCAAAATGATTATAGGTATTGTAAATAATATATTGAGTAAGTAATTAACGGTTGGTTGTAGTTGGAAAGCCCGGTTACTGGAAATTTCATATTTTGAAATCCACGCTTTTGTTATGTCATCGAACCTGGATTACAGGCAAATGAGGCGACATATTGCAGCAATTTAAACGGTGATCTACTTAAAATTACATCGATAACGCAAAATAACCGAAACATACAGAATCCGTGACAATAAATTTTATCCGTTCAAAATAAGTAAGGCTAACCATCAGGGATTTTTGCGAAAAATTGAAAATTTTTTATTGTTGAAATTCCGGCTCAAAATGATTATAGGTATTGCAAATAATATATTGAGTAAGTAATTAACGGTTGGTTGTAGTTGGAAAGCCCGGTTACTGGAAATTTCATATTTTGAAATCCACGCTTATGTTATGTCATCGAACCTGGATTACAGGCAAATGAGGCGACATATTGCAGCAATTTAAACGGTGATCTACTTAAAATTACACCGATAACGCAAAATAACCGAAACATACAGAATCCGTGACAATAAATTTTATCCGTTCAAAATAAGTAAGGCTAACCATCAGGGATTTTTGCGAAAAATTGAAAATTTTTTATTGTTGAAATTCCGGCTCAAAATGATTATAGGTATTGTAAATAATATATTGATCAAGTAATTAACGGTTGGTTGTAGTTGGAAAGCCCGGTTACTGGAAATTTCATATTTTGAAATCCACGCTTATGTTATGTCATCGAACCTGGATTACAGGCAAATGAGGCGACATATTGCAGCAATTTAAACGGTGATCTACTTAAAATTACATCGATAACGCAAAATAACCGAAACATACAGAATCCGTGACAATAAATTTTATCCGTTCAAAATAAGTAAGGCTAACCATCAGTGATTTTTGCAAAAAATTGAAAATTTTTTATTGTTGAAATTCCGGCTCAAAATGATTATAGGTATTGTAAATAATATATTGAGCAAGTAATTAACGGTTGGTTGTAGTTGGAAAGCCCGGTTACTGGAAATTTCATATTTTGAAATCCACGCTTATGTTATGTCATCGAACATGGGTTACAGGCAAATGAGGCGACATATTGCAGCAATTTAAACGGTGATCTACTTAAAATTACATCGATAACGCAAAATAACCGAAACATACAGAATCCGTGACAATAAATTTTATCCGTTCAAAATAAGTAAGGCTAACCATCAGTGATTTTTGCAAAAAATTGAAAATTTTTTATTGTTGAAATTCCGGCTCAAAATGATTATAGGTATTGTAAATAATATATTGAGTAAGTAATTAACGGTTGGTTGTAGTTGGAAAGCCCGGTTACTGGAAATTTCATATTTTGAAATCCACGCTTATGTTATGTCATCGAACCTGGATTACAGGCAAATGAGGTGACATATTGCAGCAATTTAAACGGTGATCTACTTAAAATTACATCGATAACGCAAAATAACCGAAACATACAGAATCCGTGACAATAAATTTTATCCGTTCAAAATAAGTAAGGCTAACCATCAGTGATTTTTGCAAAAAATTGAAAATTTTTTATTGTTGAAATTCCGGCTCAAAATGATTATAGGTATTGTAAATAATATATTGAGTAAGTAATTAACGGTTGGTTGTAGTTGGAAAGCCCGGCTACTGGAAATTTCATATTTTGAAATCCACGCTTATGTTATGTCATCGAACCTGGATTACAGGCAAATGAGGCGACATATTGCAGTAATTTAAACGGTGATCTACTTAAAATTACATCGATAACGCAAAATAACCGCAACATACAGAATCCGTGACAATAAATTTTATCCGTTCAAAATAAGTAAGGCTAACCATCAGGGATTTTTGCGAAAAATTGAAAATTTTTTATTGTTGAAATTCCGGCTCAAAATGATTATAGGTATTGTAAATAATATATTGAGTAAGTAATTAACGGTTGGTTGTAGTTGGAAAGCCCGGTTACTGGAAATTTCATATTTTGAAATCCACGCTTATGTTATGTCATCGAACCTGGATTACAGGCAAATGAGGCGACATATGGCAGCAATTTAAACGGTGATCTACTTACAATTACATCGATAACGCAAAATAACCGCAACATACAGAATCCGTGACAATAAATTTTATCCGTTCAAAATAAGTAAGGCTAACACCATCAGGGATTTTTGCGAAAAATTGAAAATTTTTTATTGTTGAAATTCCGGCTCAAAATGATTATAGGTATTGTAAATAATATATTGAGCAAGTAATTAACGGTTGGTTGTAGTTGGAAAGCCCGGTTACTGGAAATTTCATATTTTGAAATCCACGCTTATGTTATGTCATCGAACCTGGATTACAGGCAAATGAGGCGACATATTGCAGCCATTTAAACGGTGATCTACTTAAAATTACATCGATAACGCAAAATAACCGAAACATACAGAATCCGTGACAATAAATTTTATCCGTTCAAAATAAGTAAGGCTAACCATCAGGGATTTTTGCGAAAAATTGAAAAAATTTTATTGTTGAAATTCCGGCTCAAAATGATTATAGGTATTGTAAATAATATATTGAGCAAGTAATTAACGGTTGGTTGTAGTTGGAAAGCCCGGTTACTGGAAATTTCATATTTTGAAATCCACGCTTATGTTATGTCATCGAACCTGGATTACAGGCAAATGAGGCGACATATTGCAGCAATTTAAACGGTGATCTACTTAAAATTACATCGATAACGCAAAATAACCGAAACATACAGAATCCGTGACAATAAATTTTATCCGTTCAAAATAAGTAAGGCTAACCATCAGTGATTTTTGCAAAAAATTGAAAATTTTTTATTGTTGAAATTCCGGCTCAAAATGATTATAGGTATTGTAAATAATATATTGAGCAAGTAATTAACGGTTGGTTGTAGTGTAACGACCGACTAATCGATCGTACACAAAAATCATCGGAAGGAGAGCCTGGTGCACAGTAATGCTCCGGCTAAGAGCTCAGGGTTAACGGGGGGGTTTATCCCAGGAACCTATCCGACTTGATCGTACCGTGCTTACACCAAAAATATACTGACCTTAACCCATTTGACCCTAAACCTCACTCATATAACTTCTTTTAATTACTAGCCATGCTAAATAATCCTATTCATAAGTAAATAGTGTCCATACCAATTATAGAAATTAAAATATGTAGTAATGGCTGAGAATTTACAATATTAAACGACACCAAGATTATTAACATTAATTCTAATTTCAAGTTTCAAAAAGAAATTAATTAATTAAAGTATTAAATCTTTTGATACATTATTCAACAACAAAAAAAATATGGAAAGAAAATATATTGTGTTATTTAATACCTTTATCGATGATGGTTGCCTCCTCCACTGCTCCCCACAGTACCGATCGATACACCTATCTCTGTTGGGACGTACGATAGTAGCGGATTGTCTAATCTCCCGTTGGTTGCAAATTTGAATCACCGTATCGTGAGCTGCCGGATATCGATAACACCCGTGGATGGTTATCTGAAGTATAAGTATCCCGCACCAATATCCGAAAAGATCGTTGCACATCCAATACTCCAAAACCGATAATCAATTATAAATGGATGTCAGAAGCGTGATTTACAGCTGCTCAAATATCACACTTATTGTTGTTGCCGATGACAGGTTGATAACGTTAATTCTTGGCATGCGTTAGCTCAATTAACAAGATTAGATAATTTCTAATACACACTGCATTCACCATTTATTGCATGAGATTTCTTTGTTATGCGGTAAAGTTAAAACACATCAATAATCGAAGATTTCGTTTTTTTTTTAAGTTATATTTCGTTTTATAAAGTTATAAATTTTATCTTGTACACATCAGTCTGTGTTTATTATTTATTATTATCGTTTGATAAGATTCAATATAATTTATATTAATTTCTCATTAAAAATGAAGTTAATATTCAGAGCCACTATCACACAATTATATGTTTTTTTTTTATAAATCCGCATGCAAGAACTGCGTATGCACACACTCAGTTTGTTATCTTCTACACAAGAACTATTTATTATATTATTTAAATTATTTAGCATCTCCAATCATGACTTTTAAAAAAAAGACTTTGTATATACCATCTAATTTATTACATTTATTATCAAAATAAAAAAAATGTAATCTGTATTGCGCGAAATCTCGAGACTTAATGCCACCGGCTATCACCAAAAACGGACACCACACCCAAAAAAAATATTCTTGTGTTCTTTTGTTCCCGCGCAAATCAATTTTCCGCTATACTTCATACAAGTCATCAAAATATGAATCACTGTTAAGTTTATTAAAAAATATTTTTTTTTATGACGGGGAGATCAACCCAAATTTTATTGCTGGTGAAATCAATTCCATCGGATTGTTACAGTAGTTGGAAAGCCCGGTTACTGGAAATTTCATATTTTGAAATCCACGCTTATGTTACGTCATCGAACATGGGTTACAGGCAAATGAGGCGACATATTGCAGCAATTTAAACGGTGATCTACTTAAAATTACATCGATAACGCAAAATAACCGAAACATACAGAATCCGTGACAATAAATTTTATCCGTTCAAAATAAGTAAGGCTAACCATCAGTGATTTTTGCAAAAAATTGAAAATTTTTTATTGTTGAAATTCCGGCTCAAAATGATTATAGGTATTGTAAATAATATATTGAGCAAGTAATTAACGGTTGGTTGTAGTTGGAAAGCCCGGTTACTGGAAATTTCATATTTTGAAATCCACGCTTATGTTATGTCATCGAACCTGGATTACAGGCAAATGAGGCGACATATGGCAGCAATTTAAACGGTGATCTACTTACAATTACATCAATAACGCAAAATAACCGCAACATACAGAATCCGTGACAATAAATTTTATCCGTTCAAAATAAGTAAGGCTAACCATCAGTGATTTTTGCAAAAAATTGAAAATTTTTTATTGTTGAAATTCCGGCTCAAAATGATTATAGGTATTGTAAATAATATATTGAGTAAGTAATTAACGGTTGGTTGTAGTTGGAAAGCCCGGTTACTGGAAATTTCATATTTTGAAATCCACGCTTATGTTATGTCATCGAACCTGGATTACAGGCAAATGAGGCGACATATTGCAGCAATTTAAACGGTGATCTACTTAAAATTACATCAATAACGCAAAACAACCGCAACATACAGAATCCGTGACAATAAATTTTATCCGTTCAAAATAAGTAAGGCTAACCATCAGTGATTTTTGCAAAAAATTGAAAATTTTTTATTGTTGAAATTCCGGCTCAAAATGATTATAGGTATTGTAAATAATATATTGAGTAAGTAATTAACGGTTGGTTGTAGTTGGAAAGCCCGGTTACTGGAAATTTCATATTTTGAAATCCACGCTTATGTTATGTCATCGAACCTGGATTACAGGCAAATGAGGCGACATATTGCAGCAATTTAAACGGTGATCTACTTAAAATTACATCGATAACGCAAAATAACCGCAACATACAGAATCCGTGACAATAAATTTTATCCGTTCAAAATAAGTAAGGCTAACCATCAGGGATTTTTGCGAAAAATTGAAAATTTTTTATTGTTGAAATTACGGCTCAAAATGATTATAGGTATTGTAAATAATATATTGAGTAAGTAATTAACGGTTGGTTGTAGTTGGAAAGCCCGGTTACTGGAAATTTCATATTTTGAAATCCACGCTTATGTTATGTCATCGAACCTGGATTACAGGCAAATGAGGCGACATATTGCAGCAATTTAAACGGTGATCTACTTAAAATTACACCGATAACGCAAAATAACCGAAACATACAGAATCCGTGACAATAAATTTTATCCGTTCAAAATAAGTAAGGCTAACCATCAGGGATTTTTGCGAAAAATTGAAAATTTTTTATTGTTGAAATTCCGGCTCAAAATGATTATAGGTATTGTAAATAATATATTGATCAAGTAATTAACGGTTGGTTGTAGTTGGAAAGCCCGGTTACTGGAAATTTCATATTTTGAAATCCACGCTTATGTTATGTCATCGAACCTGGATTACAGGCAAATGAGGCGACATATTGCAGCAATTTAAACGGTGATCTACTTAAAATTACATCGATAACGCAAAATAACCGAAACATACAGAATCCGTGACAATAAATTTTATCCGTTCAAAATAAGTAAGGCTAACCATCAGGGATTTTTGCGAAAAATTGAAAATTTTTTATTGTTGAAATTCCGGCTCAAAATGATTATAGGTATTGTAAATAATATATTGAGCAAGTAATTAACGGTTGGTTGTAGTTGGAAAGCCCGGTTACTGGAAATTTCATATTTTGAAATCCACGCTTATGTTACGTCATCGAACATGGGTTACAGGCAAATGAGGCGACATATTGCAGCAATTTAAACGGTGATCTACTTAAAATTACATCAATAACGCAAAACAACCGCAACATACAGAATCCGTGACAATAAATTTTATCCGTTCAAAATAAGTAAGGCTAACCATCAGGGATTTTTGCGAAAAATTGAAAATTTTTTATTGTTGAAATTCCGGCTCAAAATGATTATAGGTATTGTAAATAATATATTGAGCAAGTAATTAACGGTTGGTTGTAGTTGGAAAGCCCGGTTACTGGAAATTTCATATTTTGAAATCCACGCTTATGTTACGTCATCGAACATGGGTTACAGGCAAATGAGGCGACATATTGCAGCAATTTAAACGGTGATCTACTTAAAATTACATCAATAACGCAAAACAACCGCAACATACAGAATCCGTGACAATAAATTTTATCCGTTCAAAATAAGTAAGGCTAACCATCAGGGATTTTTGCGAAAAATTGAAAATTTTTTATTGTTGAAATTCCGGCTCAAAATGATTATAGGTATTGTAAATAATATATTGAGCAAGTAATTAACGGTTGGTTGTAGTTGGAAAGCCCGGTTACTGGAAATTTCATATTTTGAAATCCACGCTTATGTTACGTCATCGAACATGGGTTACAGGCAAATGAGGCGACATATTGCAGCAATTTAAACGGTGATCTACTTAAAATTACATCGATAACGCAAAATAACCGAAACATACAGAATCCGTGACAATAAATTTTATCCGTTCAAAATAAGTAAGGCTAACCATCAGTGATTTTTGCAAAAAATTGAAAATTTTTTATTGTTGAAATTCCGGCTCAAAATGATTATAGGTATTGTAAATAATATATTGAGCAAGTAATTAACGGTTGGTTGTAGTTGGAAAGCCCGGTTACTGGAAATTTCATATTTTGAAATCCACGCTTATGTTATGTCATCGAACATGGGTTACAGGCAAATGAGGCGACATATTGCAGCAATTTAAACGGTGATCTACTTAAAATTACATCGATAACGCAAAATAACCGAAACATACAGAATCCGTGACAATAAATTTTATCCGTTCAAAATAAGTAAGGCTAACCATCAGTGATTTTTGCAAAAAATTGAAAATTTTTTATTGTTGAAATTCCGGCTCAAAATGATTATAGGTATTGTAAATAATATATTGAGTAAGTAATTAACGGTTGGTTGTAGTTGGGAAGCCCGGTTACTGGAAATTTCATATTTTGAAATCCACGCTTATGTTATGTCATCGAACCTGGATTACAGGCAAATGAGGCGACATATTGCAGCAATTTAAACGGTGATCTACTTAAAATTACACCGATAACGCAAAATAACCGAAACATACAGAATCCGTGACAATAAATTTTATCCGTTCAAAATAAGTAATTCACCATCAGGGATTTTAGCGAAAAATTGAAAATTTTTTATTGTTGAAATTCCGGCTCAAAATGATTATAGGTATTGTAAATAATATATTGAGCAAGTAATTAACGGTTGGTTGTAGTTGGAAAGCCCGGTTACTGGAAATTTCATATTTTGAAATCCACGCTTATGTTACGTCATCGAACATGGGTTACAGGCAAATGAGGCGACATATTGCAGCAATTTAAACGGTGATCTACTTAAAATTACATCAATAACGCAAAACAACCGCAACATACAGAATCCGTGACAATAAATTTTATCCGTTCAACATAAGTAAGGCTAACCATCAGGGATTTTTGCGAAAAATTGAAAATTTTTTATTGTTGAAATTCCGGCTCAAAGTGATTATAGGTATTGTAAATAATATATTGAGCAAGTAATTAACGGTTGGTTGTAGTTGGAAAGCCCGGTTACTGGAAATTTCATATTTTGAAATCCACGCTTATGTTACGTCATCGAACATGGGTTACAGGCAAATGAGGCGACATATTGCAGCAATTTAAACGGTGATCTACTTAAAATTACATCAATAACGCAAAACAACCGCAACATACAGAATCCGTGACAATAAATTTTATCCGTTCAAAATAAGTAAGGCTAGCTGTTGAACCAATTAAAAATTAAAACGCCACTGGTTGAGAAATGTACACAAATTCAACATTTATATTTATTGTGGTTATTGCGGATAATACATAACAGCTGATTCCCATCGACAGTATTACAGCTACGGATCAGCTGACATTCCATTGCGGTTTCATGCTATATAAACAAAAACAAAACAAAACAAAATTAATATCATACACAAGAAAATGCCTCACTGTTACTTACCCAACATTGTAAAATTATCCAATTAGTAATTAGTTACCTAAAATTAAGAAGTTCATTAATAATTTATATTGTTAAAATTAATTTATATACTTATCTTTTCTATTACTATTCGATGTACTTTGTAAACACAACACAAGCTGTCATTATTGTCAATATTCTATGTTGTACTAGAGTAGTAGTACGATGAGTGTATTTAACCGTGTAATTAACTACATAGTATATCGTACTAGTACTTTACTTAATATTAGTAATATGTAGTACATTTATAGTCAAATTTCATACAATCTACATTTATTATAAAATTTGAATATGACAATAGCTTAACGTATAATTGTAATTTACATGAAAAAATTAGTTGTAATTAATATTAATTCTCTGTAATCTGGCGAAGAGTGAAGACACACAAATAAAATATAATACCAATTAAAGTAATTCAATAATTGTGATAGTTATAAAGTTTATTAAAATAAATCAAATATACAATTTAATCCGTGATCGTGTTGATATTTTCTGTCCTACAAATCATCAATCGGCCATCTACGCAGGATTTAAGCTCGTCATCTATAATCACCAGGTGCATCGCAAAGTTTCATCCATTGGTTTGTTCTACAAATTCATCACTATATACATTTTTTGGTGCCGAAACCCGGGAAATACCCACAGTCAGTTAAGTAGCATTTATCTTTTGATATAAATTATAAATTATATGGATTTATGAATATATACCGCGATTACGAACAACAAAACGATAGCGGATAATTATCCACTGAACAGTTATATAGTGCTAGTGAGTAATTCAGAACAAGTGTTTCAGTGCAATTAATTTAAGTGAAACCGAACAATGTCTGAAAGTTTAGTGCGTTTGCGGGATCGAGCGCGTAATCAAATAATGCTTATTTTACGGTTTGGTGAAAAACTAACCGATGCTACCTCAGTCGAGGATATCAAGGGTAGGCTGGAAATACTAGAACAAAGATACCAAACGTTCAATGAGATTGAGCTTCAGTTATTCGAAGATCAAGCTTATGAATCAATTACGGAATCGGTTGACGAAATGTATTACAAGGCGCACGCAATCCTTCGTAAGGCATGCGGTCACGATCAAGGTCAAACAAATGGCACCCAAAATCTCAATACTACACTGGAACAGTTTATTGACCAGCAAAAAACCTTTTACGAAGGAGTCAATTTGTCACAACACGTGCGTCTGCCAAAGATAGACATGGAAAAATTCTCTGGAGATTATAAACATTGGGCGTCTTCCCCCGATTTGTTTGTTACCACAGTGCACAGCAATCAAAGAATTAGTGACGTGCATAAATTTCAAATGCTAAAAGGGCTGCTTACGAGCGAGGCTGCTGATCTTATACGGCACATTCCTATTACCGATTCTAATTACATAGAAGCATGGAGGAAACTGTGCAACCGTTACAACAAGCGGACTCCAATAGTAACCTCATTGGTTCAAGGTTTTTTTGATCAAAAGTCATGCACACATCCAAACGGCAAGGAATTGCGTCGTATTACTGAAACAGCAGACGAGATAATTCGTGGTCTTCGTGCTTTAGGACCTAATGCAGAGACAAGAGACCCATGTCTCATCCATATTTTATTAAACAAAATCGATACGGAAACGAAGCAGTTATGGGCCACTGAATCAGTTAAGAAAGACTTTTCTTCATTTGATGATATGCTGCAATTCCTGAACAAAAGATGTGATGCATTGGAAATTTGTGAAGCGGTTAATAAAAGAGTACCAGCCAAACCATCTCTCAAAACTTTTATATCCACAAACACTACCACCACAATTGAGTGCCACGGCTGTAAACAACAACACCCACTATTTAGATGTCCGGTGTTTAAAAATAAAACTGTGGAAGCTAGGAACAAACTTGTAACGGATATGAATTTATGCCGGAATTGTTTAAAACGAGGACATGTGAGTACTAACTGTTTTTCCAAATCATCATGTCTCATTTGCAGTGACCGACACCACACTTTGCTCCACGCGGGTCCCCTTGCAGCACAACCAAGTACAAGTCAAACGTATACTACATTTAAAGAAACGTCAGCCGAAGACACTACCAAATCAAATAGCGCATCACCACCAATTCAGACGAATACTAATACGAGCGTCCTTCATTCATGCCTTTCATCGCCAACCACGGTACTACCTACAGCCGTTGTTTACGCAGAAACACGTACCGGAGAACTCCAGCCATTCCGAGCGTTATTGGATTCCGGCTCACAATCCTCTTTCGTGACCGAATCCTGCGCTAGACGCCTAAACCTTATGCGAAGTCAAGCTTCCACTATTATTTACGGATTAGGATCAACTGCAGCTGGAAAATCTACAGAGAAGATCAATATGACGATCCATTCACGTATCAACAAGCAATATACGATACACATTACAGTTCATATTATCAACAACATAACTAATTCACTACCAACAACACACATCAGTTATAATAAACATCTGCTGGCAGGCTTCAAATTAGCAGATCCACAATTTTTTAACCCTAATAAAATTGATATACTTTTAGGAGCAGATGTTTTCTTTCAAATTCTCTCTCCAGAAAATCATGTGATTAATGGGTTGCCGACACTTCAAGCATCAAAGTTAGGCTGGTTAATTGCTGGTACATGGACGACACAGTCAACAGGTGAATCAAATTTTCATTCGGTAAACGGACCAGATATCCAAAATGATGACAATGATATTCATAAGTTGCTCCATAAATTTTGGGAGGTGAAAGAAATAGCGAAGCCAGTGAACCAGAATGGGTCTGATCACCCTTACGAAGTATATTATGATCAGACAACCACAAGGAATCTAGATGGGCGCTTTGTCGTCAGACTACCATTTAAGGAATCACATCCAGCATTAGGAAGTTCATATGATGCAGCACGTCAAAGGCTCCTCGCAATGGAAAGAAAATTTTTGAAGATGCCGGAATTTTTTGACTCATACAAATTATTTATGCAGGAGTACATATCCTTGGGACATATGACTTATATACCATCACGCAATCGTTAAGGACAGTAGCAGTACTACGAAGTTACGAGTCGTGTTTGACGGTTCGTGTAAAACGAAAACACAAATTTCTTTAAACGATATCCTGCAAACCGGTCCAAATATCCAAACGGACCTAACTAAAATTCTGTTAAAGTTTCGACAATCTGTAATTGCCCTGGTTGCAGATGTCGAAAAAATGTACCGACAAATTCTTGTGAACCCTGAGGATGCAAACTACCAATTAATCCTGTGGCGCGAAAATCCTTCAGACCAGCCAAAGGTATACAAATTAAACACGGTCACGTATGGTACTGCCTGCGCTCCTTACTTGGCAGTCAAAACTCTGCACACCTCGGCAGATAAATATCAAGAGTGATATCCTAAAGGGTCACACACAATAAAACATAATTTTTATATTGACGACATGCTCACTGGATGCGACACCGTTGCGGATGCTGTTGAACTCAAGCATCAACTCACCGAGATTTTAAGCAAAACAGGATTTAATCTCCGCAAATGGAGATCGAACTCACCTGAATTTCTAAACACATTTTCCAGAGAGCAAATCGAAACTATACCGAAGCTAATTGAAGATGAACCATCTATAAAAACGTTGGGAATCATGTGGGACTCGGATTCAGATACCTTATCATTTCGAGTCCAAAACGTTAATAAAACTATCTGGACCAAACGCACAATTCTTTCTACGGCATCTAAAGTATACGATCCCTTGGGTTATCTATCACCAACCATAATCTTATTCAAAATATTGATGCAAAAAATTTGGTTATTGAATCTCGATTGGGATGCCAAGTTGCCTAATCACATTATAAATTCCTGGCAATGTATATATCAATCACTACCGGCTCTTGAAAAAATTCAAATTCCCAGATGTTTGACAATTCGGAGAAAACTAAACGATGTACAGTTACACGCATTTTGTGACGCGTCTGAGGCTGCGTATGGTTGTGTGATTTATCTGCGATCGGTGAACGATATTGGGGAAATTACTGTCAACATTGTGTATGGAAAAAGTAAAGTCTCCCC
This sequence comes from Nephrotoma flavescens, assembly GCA_932526605.1. Lineage (NCBI taxonomy): Eukaryota > Metazoa > Arthropoda > Insecta > Diptera > Tipulidae > Nephrotoma > Nephrotoma flavescens. The sequence continues at coordinate 89,500,284 of OW052220.1, read as the reverse complement.
TATAAAACAAGTTACACTTCCCAGATTGGAGCTTTGCGGGGCTGTACTTCTTTGTAAATCCGTTAATTTCTGTATTCAATCGTTAACTTATCAAGACGTCAATGTATACGCTTGGACAGACTCAATGATCGTCCTGCATTGGCTATCCGATGTCCCTACAAGATGGAAGGGCTTTATTGGGAATCGAACTTCATTTATCCTGCAATCTATGCCGCGAAGCAGATGGTGACATGTAGCATCCAAAGAAAACCCTGCTGATATCATTTCGAGAGGAGCCAAACCACAAGATTTACCAAATTCGCATCTATGGTGGAATGGACCAAGTTGGCTATGTAAACCCGAAGATAGCTGGCCAAAACCAAAATCAACCACAGTACCTAACGACGAGATGGCTTTAGAGGAAAGGCCAAGGTATGTTAACGTCATGACTGAAACAATTACTGAAGATGATGTTATTTCAAATCTTCTAACAAAATGTTCATCTTGGTTCACAATACGAAAGATAATGGTGTATGTATTACGGTTTGGACGAGCGATCCAAAATTCGAAGAAAGGTCCAATTACACCAATCGAGCTAAATGCTGCTGAAACTGTAATTATTCGCAACATCCAGAAAACAGTATTTAACACCGAACTGTCTCTTCTCAATAAAACCTGTACGATACCATCAAAGAATACCTTGTCATCGTTAGATCCTTTCATAGATGCAGTCGGATTATTGCGAGTTGGAGGGCGTTTGAAAAGATCATCTTTAAGTTACACGGCCAGACACCCGGTCGTCTTGCCTAAAAGCCATACCATTTGTGAATTGATAATTCGTGACATACATATAAACAACATGCATGCCGGGAACTCCTTAACATTGAGTATACTACGGACAAAATATTGGATGATCGGCGCAAGAAGAGTAATTAAAAAATTAATACGATCATGCACAGTGTGTACTCGATTCCGTTTTACCAAAATACAACAAAAAATGGCTGATTTGCCGGCAGCTAGATGCAACCAGAGTAGACCATTCTCAAAAACAGGCCTAGACTACGCCGGTCCACTTTACATTAAAAATAGCAAACGTCGAAACAGCCCAGTCGAAAAAGCATACGTAGCAGTTTTTGTTTGTTTGGCTGTAAAAGCTGTGCATCTTGAAGTTGTGAGTGGACTCGATACAGAATCATTCTTGGCTGCGCTCAAACGGTTCGTGTCAAGACGTGGAACTCCCGAAGAAATTTGGTGTGACAATGGGTCAAATTTTATTGGTGCCAACAGCAAACTTAAGCAGCTGAAATGACAACTTATTAACCAAATTAGCAATCGTTTAATTTCTGATTTTCTTTTGCAGAAAAATATAATTTTCCATTTTAATCCTCCACATGCTCCACACTTCGGCGGTTTGTGGGAAGCAACAGTTAAGTCGTTCAAGTTTCATCTAAAACGAGTGACGAACATCAACCTGACATTTGAAGAAATGACCACTCTAATCGTTCAAATTGAGGGCCTGCTAAATTCGAGACCGTTATGTAAAATTCATGATGACCCAACGGATTTGGAAATATTAACACCGGCGCATTTCCTGGTCGGCGATTCATTAGCTGCTATTCCAGAGCCAACTTTAGATGATGTACCATCAAGCCACCTCTCAAGATGGCAAAACATACAACAGCGACTGCAGGGGTTTCGGAAACGGTGGCATCAGGATTGTCTCTCATCTTTGCAGCACAGATACAAATGGAAATCGACAAATCACAAATTCAAAGTCGATGATGTTGTTCTTATCCGGGAGGACAATTTGTATCCTAGTCAATGGATAGTGGGCAGAATCAAAAATGTTCATCCTGAAAGTGATGGCGTCACACGAGTGGTCACATTACAAACGGCGAAGGGAGAACTAAAACGTCCTGTACACAAGCTAATAGCGTTACCGGTTAAGGAATAAAATCCCTTAAGGCGTGGGAGTATGTTGAACCAATTAAAAATTAAAACGCCACTGGTTGAGAAATGTACACAAATTCAACATTTATATTTATTGTGGTTATTGCGGATAATACATAACAGCTGATTCCCATCGACAGTATTACAGCTACGGATCAGCTGACATTCCATTGCGGTTTCATGCTATATAAACAAAAACAAAACAAAACAAAATTAATATCATACACAAGAAAATGCCTCACTGTTACTTACCCAACATTGTAAAATTATCCAATTAGTAATTAGTTACCTAAAATTAAGAAGTTCATTAATAATTTATATTGTTAAAATTAATTTATATACTTATCTTTTCTATTACTATTCGATGTACTTTGTAAACACAACACAAGCTGTCATTATTGTCAATATTCTATGTTGTACTAGAGTAGTAGTACGATGAGTGTATTTAACCGTGTAATTAACTACATAGTATATCGTACTAGTACTTTACTTAATATTAGTAATATGTAGTACATTTATAGTCAAATTTCATACAATCTACATTTATTATAAAATTTGAATATGACAATAGCTTAACGTATAATTGTAATTTACATGAAAAAATTAGTTGTAATTAATATTAATTCTCTGTAATCTGGCGAAGAGTGAAGACACACAAATAAAATATAATACCAATTAAAGTAATTCAATAATTGTGATAGTTATAAAGTTTATTAAAATAAATCAAATATACAATTTAATCCGTGATCGTGTTGATATTTTCTGTCCTACAATTCATCAATCGGCCATCTACGCAGGATTTAAGCTCGTCATCTATAATCACCAGGTGCATCGCAAAGTTTCATCCATTGGTTTGTTCTACAAATTCATCACTATATACACTAACCATCAGCGATTTTTGCGAAAAATTGAAAATTTTTTATTGTTGAAATTCCGGCTCAAAATGATTATAGGTATTGTAAATAATATATTGAGCAAGTAATTGACGGTTGGTTGTAGTTGGAAAGCCCGGTTACTGGAAATTTCATATTTTGAAATCCACGCTTATGTTATGTCATCGAACCTGGATTACAGGCAAATGAGGCGACATATTGCAGCAATTTAAACGGTGATCTACTTAAAATTACATCGATAACGCAAAATAACCGAAACATACAGAATCCGTGACAATAAATTTTATCCGTTCAAAATAAGTAAGGCTAACCATCAGGGATTTTTGCAAAAAATTTAAAATTTTTTATTGTTGAAATTCCGGCTCAAAATGATTATAGGTATTGTAAATAATATATTGAGTAAGTAATTAACGGTTGGTTGTAGTTGGAAAGCCCGGTTACTGGAAATTTCATATTTTGAAAACCACGCTTATGTTATGTCATCGAACCTGTATTACAGGCAAATGAGGCGACATATTGCAGCAATTTAAACGGTGATCTACTTAAAATTACACCGATAACGCAAAATAACCGAAACATACAAAATAAGTAAGGCTAACCATCAGTGATTTTTGCAAAAAATTGAAAAATTTTTATGGTTGAAATTCCGGCTCAAAATGATTATAGGTATTGTAAATAATATATTGAGCAAGTAATTAACGGTTGGTTGTAGTTGGAAAGCCCGGTTACTGGAAATTTCATATTTTGAAATCCACGCTTATATGTTATGTCATCGAACCTGGATTACAGGCGAATGAGGCGACATATTGCAGCAATTTAAACGGTGATCTACTTAAAATTACATCGATAGCGCAAAATAACCGAAACATACAGAATCCGTGACAATAAATTTTATCCGTTCAAAATAAGTAAGGCTAACCATCAGGGATTTTTGCGAAAAATTGAAAATTTTTTATTGTTGAAATTCCGGCTCAAAATGATTATAGGTATTGTAAATAATATATTGAGTAAGTAATTAACGGTTGGTTGTAGTTGGAAAGCCCGGTTACTGGAAATTTCATATTTTGAAATCCACGCTTATGTTATGTCATCGAACCTGGATTACAGGCAAATGAGGCGACATATTGCAGCAATTTAAACGGTGATCTACTTAAAATTACATCGATAACGCAAAATAACCGAAACATACAGAATCCGTGACAATAAATTTTATCCGTTCAAAATAAGTAAGGCTAACCATCAGGGATTTTTGCAAAAAATTGAAAATTTTTTATTGTTGAAATTCCGGCTCAAAATGATTATACGTATTGTAAATAATATATTGAGTAAGTAATTAACGGTTGGTTGTAGTTGGAAAGCCCGGTTACTGGAAATTTCATATTTTGAAAACCACGCTTATGTTATGTCATCGAACCTGTATTACAGGCAAATGAGGCAACATATTGCAGCAATTTAAACGGTGATCTACTTAAAATTACACCGATAACGCAAAATAACCGAAACATACAGAATCCGTGACAATAAATTTTATCCGTTCAAAATAAGTAAGGCTAACCATCAGTGATTTTTGCAAAAAATTGAAAATTTTTTATTGTTGAAATTCCGGCTCAAAATGATTATAGGTATTGTAAATAATATATTGAGCAAGTAATTAACGGTTGGTTGTAGTTGGAAAGCCCGGTTACTGGAAATTTCATATTTTGAAATCCACGCTTATGTTATGTCATCGAACATGGGTTACAGGCACATGAGGCGACATATTGCAGCAATTTAAACGGTGATCTACTTAAAATTACATCGATAACGCAAAATAACCGAAACATACAGAATCCGTGACAATAAATTTTATCCGTTCAAAATAAGTAAGGCTAACCATCAGGGATTTTTGCAAAAAATTGAAAATTTTTTATTGTTGAAATTCCGGCTCAAAATGATTATAGGTATTGTAAATAATATATTGAGTAAGTAATTAACGGTTGGTTGTAGTTGGAAAGCCCGGTTACTGGAAATTTCATATTTTGAAATCCACGCTTATTTTATGTCATCGAACCTGGATTACAGGCAAATGAGGCGACATATTGCAGCAATTTAAACGGTGATCTACTTAAAATTACATCGATAGCGCAAAATAACCGAAACATACAGAATCCGTGACAATAAATTTTATCCGTTCAAAATAAGTAAGGCTAAGGTAAGGCTTGAAATTCCGGCTCAAAATGATTATAGGTATTGTAAATAATATATTGAGTAAGTAATTAACGGTTGGTTATAGTTGGAAAGCCCGGTTACTGGAAATTTCATATTTTGAAATCCACGCTTATGTTATGTCATCGAACCTGGATTACAGGCAAATGAGGCGACATATTGCAGCAATTTAAACGGTGATCTACTTAAAATTACATCGATAGCGCAAAATAACCGAAACATACAGAATCCGTGACAATGAATTTTATCCGTTCAAAATAAGTAAGGCATCAGGGATTTTTGCGAAAAATTGAAAATTTTTTATTGTTGAAATTCCGGCTCAAAATCATTATAGGTATTGAAAATAATATATTGAGTAAGTAATTAACGGTTGGTTATAGTTGGAAAGCCCGGTTACTGGAAATTTCATATTTTGAAATCCACGCTTATGTTATGTCATCGAACCTGGATTACAGGCAAATGAGGCGACATATTGCAGCAATTTAAACGGTGATCTACTTAAAATTACATCGATAGCGCAAAATAACCGAAACATACAGAATCCGCGACAATAAATTTTATCCGTTCAAAATAAGTAAGGCATCAGGGATTTTTGCGAAAAATTGAAAATTTTTTATTGTTGAAATTCCGGCTCAAAATCATTATAGGTATTGTAAATAATATATTGAGTAAGTAATTAACGGTTGGTTATAGTTGGAAAGCCCGGTTACTGGAAATTTCATATTTTGAAATCCACGCTTATGTTATGTCATCGAACCTGGATTACAGGCAAATGAGGCGACATATTGCAGCAATTTAAACGGTGATCTACTTAAAATTACATCGATAACGCAAAATAACCGAAACATACAGAATCCGTGACAATGAATTTTATCCGTTCAAAATAAGTAAGGCATCAGGGATTTTTGCGAAAAATTGAAAATTTTTTATTGTTGAAATTCCGGCTCAAAATCATTATAGGTATTGTAAATAATATATTGAGTAAGTAATTAACGGTTGGTTATAGTTGGAAAGCCCGGTTACTGGAAATTTCATATTTTGAAATCCACGCTTATGTTATGTCATCGAACCTGGATTACAGGCAAATGAGGCGACATATTGCAGCAATTTAAACGGTGATCTACTTAAAATTACATCGATAACGCAAAATAACCGAAACATACAGAATCCGTGACAATGAATTTTATCCGTTCAAAATAAGTAAGGCATCAGGGATTTTTGCGAAAAATTGAAAATTTTTTATTGTTGAAATTCCGGCTCAAAATCATTATAGGTATTGTAAATAATATATTGAGTAAGTAATTAACGGTTGGTTATAGTTGGAAAGCCCGGTTACTGGAAATTTCATATTTTGAAATCCACGCTTATGTTATGTCATCGAACCTGGATTACAGGCAAATGAGGCGACATATTGCAGCAATTTAAACGGTGATCTACTTAAAATTACATCGATAACGCAAAATAACCGAAACATACAGAATCCGTGACAATGAATTTTATCCGTTCAAAATAAGTAAGGCATCAGGGATTTTTGCGAAAAATTGAAAATTTTTTATGGTTGAAATTCCGGCTCAAAATGATTATAGGTATTGTAAATAATATATTGAGTAAGTAATTAACGGTTGGTTGTAGTTGGAAAGCCCGGTTACTGGAAATTTCATATTTTGAAATCCACGCTTATGTTATGTCATCGAACCTGGATTACAGGCAAATGAGGCGACATATTGCAGCAATTTAAACGGTGATCTACTTAAAATTACATCGATAACGCAAAATAACCGAAACATACAGAATCCGTGACAATGAATTTTATCCGTTCAAAATAAGTAAGGCATCAGGGATTTTTGCGAAAAATTGAAAATTTTTTATTGTTGAAATTCCGGCTCAAAATCATTATAGGTATTGTAAATAATATATTGAGTAAGTAATTAACGGTTGGTTGTAGTTGGAAAGCCCGGTTACTGGAAATTTCATATTTTGAAATCCACGCTTATGTTATGTCATCGATCCTGGATTACAGGCGAATGAGGCGACATATTGCAGCAATTTAAACGGTGATCTACTTAAAATTACATCGATAGCGCAAAATAACCGAAACATACAGAATCCGTGACAATAAATTTTATCCGTTCAAAATAAGTAAGGCTAACCATCGGGGATTTTTGCGAAAAATTGAAAATTTTTTATTGTTGAAATTCCGGCTCAAAATGATTATAGGTATTGTAAATAATATATTGAGTAAGTAATTAACGGTTGGTTGTAGTTGGAAAGCCCGGTTACTGGAAATTTCATATTTTGAAATCCACGCTTATGTTATGTCATTGAGCCTGGATTACAGGCGAATGAGGCGACATATTGCAGCAATTTAAACGGTGATCTACTTAAAATTACATCGATAACGCAAAATAACCGAAACATACAGAATCCGTGACAATGAATTTTATCCGTTCAAAATAAGTAAGGCTAACCATCAGGGATTTTTGCGAAAAATTGAAAATTTTTTATTGTTGAAATTCCGACTCAAAATGATTATAGGTATTGTAAATAATATATTGAGTAAGTAATTAACGGTTGGTTGTAGTTGGAAAGCCCGGTTACTGGAAATTTCATATTTTGAAATCCACGCTTATGTTATGTCATTGAGCCTGGATTACAGGCGAATGAGGCGACATATTGCAGCAATTTAAACGGTGATCTAACCGAAACATACAGAATACGTGACAATGAATTTTATCCGTTCAAAATAAGTAAGGCTAACCATCAGGGATTTTTGCGAAAAATTGAAAATTTTTTATTGTTGAAATTCCGGCTCAAAATGATTATAGGTATTGTAAATAATATATTGAGTAAGTAATTAACGGTTGGTTGTAGTTGGAAAGCCCGGTTACTGGAAATTTCATATTTTGAAATCCACGCTTATGTTATGTCATCGAACATGGGTTACAGGCAAATGAGGCGACATATTGCAGCAATTTAAACGGTGATCTACTTAAAATTACATCGATAGCGCAAAATAACCGAAACATACAGAATCCGCGACAATAAATTTTATCCGTTCAAAATAAGTAAGGCTAACAATTTTTTATTGTTGAAATTCCGGCTCAAAATGATTATAGGTATTGTAAATAATATATTGAGTAAGTAATTAACGGTTGGTTGTAGTTGGAAAGCCCGGTTACTGGAAATTTCATATTTTGAAATCCACGCTTATGTTATGTCATTGAGCCTGGATTACAGGCGAATGAGGCGACATATTGCAGCAATTTAAACGGTGATCTACTTAAAATTACATCGATAACGCAAAATAACCGAAACATACAGAATCCGTGACAATGAATTTTATCCGTTCAAAATAAGTAAGGCTAACCATCAGGGATTTTTGCGAAAAATTGAAAATTTTTTATTGTTGAAATTCCGACTCAAAATGATTATAGGTATTGTAAATAATATATTGAGTAAGTAATTAACGGTTGGTTGTAGTTGGAAAGCCCGGTTACTGGAAATTTCATATTTTGAAATCCACGCTTATGTTATGTCATTGAGCCTGGATTACAGGCGAATGAGGCGACATATTGCAGCAATTTAAACGGTGATCTACTTAAAATTACATCGATAATGCAAAATAACCGAAACATACAGAATCCGTGACAATGAATTTTATCCGTTCAAAATAAGTAAGGCTAACCATCGGGGATTTTTGCGAAAAATTGAAAATTTTTTATTGTTGAAATTCCGACTCAAAATGATTATAGGTATTGTAAATAATATATTGAGTAAGTAATTAACGGTTGGTTGTAGTTGGAAAGCCCGGTTACTGGAAATTTCATATTTTGAAATCCACGCTTATGTTATGTCATTGAGCCTGGATTACAGGCGAATGAGGCGACATATTGCAGCAATTTAAACGGTGATCTACTTAAAATTACATCGATAACGCAAAATAACCGAAACATACAGAATCCGTGACAATGAATTTTATCCGTTCAAAATAAGTAAGGCTAACCATCAGGGATTTTTGCGAAAAATTGAAAATTTTTTATTGTTGAAATTCCGACTCAAAATGATTATAGGTATTGTAAATAATATATTGAGTAAGTAATTAACGGTTGGTTGTAGTTGGAAAGCCCGGTTACTGGAAATTTCATATTTTGAAATCCACGCTTATGTTATGTCATTGAGCCTGGATTACAGGCGAATGAGGCGACATATTGCAGCAATTTAAACGGTGATCTACTTAAAATTACATCGATAACGCAAAATAACCGAAACATACAGAATCCGTGACAATGAATTTTATCCGTTCAAAATAAGTAAGGCTAACCATCAGGGATTTTTGCGAAAAATTGAAAATTTTTTATTGTTGAAATTCCGACTCAAAATGGTTATAGGTATTGTAAATAATATATTGAGTAAGTAATTAACGGTTGGTTGTAGTTGGAAAGCCCGGTTACTGAAAATTTCATATTTTGAAATCCACGCTTATGTTATGTCATTGAGCCTGGATTACAGGCGAATGAGGCGACATATTGCAGCAATTTAAACGGTGATCTACTTAAAATTACATCGATAACGCAAAATAACCGAAACATACAGAATCCGTGACAATGAATTTTATCCGTTCAAAATAAGTAAGGCTAACCATCAGGGATTTTTGCGAAAAATTGAAAATTTTTTATTGTTGAAATTCCGGCTCAAAATGATTATAGGTATTGTAAATAATATATTGAGCAAGTAATTAACGGTTGGTTGTAGTTGGAAAGCCCGGTTACTGGAAATTTCATATTTTGAAATCCACGCTTATGTTATGTCATCGAACCTGGATTACAGGCGAATGAGGCGACATATTGCAGCAATTTAAACGGTGATCTACTTACAATTACATCGATAACGCAAAATAACCGAAACATACAGAATCCGTGACAATAAATTTTATCCGTTCAAAATAAGTAAGGCTAACCATCAGTGATTTTTGCAAAAAATTGAAAATTTTTTATTGTTGAAATTCCGACTCAAAATGATTATAGGTATTGTAAATAATATATTGAGTAAGTAATTAACGGTTGGTTGTAGTTGGAAAGCCCGGTTACTGGAAATTTCATATTTTGAAATCCACGCTTATGTTATGTCATCAAACCTGGATTACAGGCGAATGAGACGACATATTGCAGCAATTTAAACGGTGGTCTACTTAAAATTACATCGATAGCGCAAAATAACCGAAACATACAGAATCCGCGACAATAAATTTTATCCGTTCAAAATAAGTAAGGCTAACAATTTTTTATTGTTGAAATTCCGGCTCAAAATGATTATAGGTATTGTAAATAATATATTGAGTAAGTAATTAACGGTTGGTTGTAGTTGGAAAGCCCGGTTACTGGAAATTTCATATTTTGAAATCCACGCTTATGTTATGTCATTGAGCCTGGATTACAGGCGAATGAGGCGACATATTGCAGCAATTTAAACGGTGATCTACTTAAAATTACATCGATAACGCAAAATAACCGAAACATACAGAATCCGTGACAATGAATTTTATCCGTTCAAAATAAGTAAGGCTAACCATCAGGGATTTTTGCGAAAAATTGAAAATTTTTTATTGTTGAAATTCCGACTCAAAATGATTATAGGTATTGTAAATAATATATTGAGTAAGTAATTAACGGTTGGTTGTAGTTGGAAAGCCCGGTTACTGGAAATTTCATATTTTGAAATCCACGCTTATGTTATGTCATTGAGCCTGGATTACAGGCGAATGAGGCGACATATTGCAGCAATTTAAACGGTGATCTACTTAAAATTACATCGATAACGCAAAATAACCGAAACATACAGAATCCGTGACAATGAATTTTATCCGTTCAAAATAAGTAAGGCTAACCATCAGGGATTTTTGCGAAAAATTGAAAATTTTTTATTGTTGAAATTCCGGCTCAAAATGATTATAGGTATTGTAAATAATATATTGAGTAAGTAATTAACGGTTGGTTGTAGTTGGAAAGCCCGGTTACTGGAAATTTCATATTTTGAAATCCACGCTTATGTTATGTCATCGAACCTGGATTACAGGCGAATGAGGCGACATATTGCAGCAATTTAAACGGTGATCTACTTACAATTACATCGATAACGCAAAATAACCGAAACATACAGAATCCGTGACAATAAATTTTATCCGTTCAAAATAAGTAAGGCTAACCATCAGTGATTTTTGCAAAAAATTGAAAATTTTTTATTGTTGAAATTCCGACTCAAAATGATTATAGGTATTGTAAATAATATATTGAGTAAGTAATTAACGGTTGGTTGTAGTTGGAAAGCCCGGTTACTGGAAATTTCATATTTTGAAATCCACGCTTATGTTATGTCATCAAACCTGGATTACAGGCGAATGAGACGACATATTGCAGCAATTTAAACGGTGGTCTACTTAAAATTACATCAATAACGCAAAACAACGGCAACATACAGAATCCGTGACAATAAATTTTATCCGTTCAAAATAAGTAAGGCTAACCATCAGGGATTTTTGCAAAAAATTGAAAATTTTTTATTGTTGAAATTCCGGCTCAAAACGATTATAGGTATTGTAAATAATATATTGAGTAAGTAATTAACGGTTGGTTGCAGTTGGAAATCCCGGTTACTGGAGATTTCGTATTTTGAAATCCACGCTTATGTTATGTCATCGAACCTGGATTACATCGATAACGCAAAATAACCGAAACATACAGAATCCGTGACAATGAATTTTATCCGTTCAAAATAAGTAAGGCTAACCATCAGGGATTTTTGCAAAAAATTGAAAATTTTTTATTGTTGAAATTCCGGCTCAAAACGATTATAGGTATTGTAAATAATATATTGAGTAAGTAATTAACGGTTGGTTGTAGTTGGAAAGCCCGGTTACTGGAAATTTCATATTTTGAAATCCACGCTTATGTTATGTCATCGAACATGGGTTACAGGCGAATGAGGCGACATATTGCAGCAATTTAAACGGTGATCTACTTAAAATTACACCGATAACGCAAAATAACCGAAACATACAGAATCCGTGACAATGAATTTTATCCGTTCAAAATAAGTAAAGCTAACCATCAGGGATTTTTGCAAAAAATTGAAAATTTTTTATTGTTGAAATTCCGGCTCAAAACGATTATAGGTATTGTAAATAATATATTGAGTAAGTAATTAACGGTTGGTTGTAGTTGGAAAGCCCGGTTACTGGAAATTTCATATTTTGAAATCCACGCTTATGTTATGTCATCGAACATGGGTTACAGGCGAATGAGGCGACATATTGCAGCAATTTAAACGGTGGTCTACTTAAAATTACACCGATAACGTAAAATAACTGAAACATACAGAATCCGTGACAATAAATTTTATCCGTTCAAAATAAGTAAGGCCATCAGGGATTTTTGCAAAAAATTGAAAATATTTTATTGTTGAAATTCCGGCTCAAAATGATTATTAGTAATGTAAATAATAAATTTAGTAAGTAATTAACAGTTGGTTGCAGTTGGAAGGCCCGGTTATTGAAGATAACGCTTTTCGAAATCCACAGTTATATAATGTCATGATATGTGGATTGCATTCATTAGAACGAGTCAGAATGATTCGTGTAAGAGTTTTTATAACGTGAAAATGTTCCGATAACAAAGCTGTTTCAAACTTTTCTGGTTGTCTATTACAGTGCAGCATGTCTCAGCAGGCAAACAACATTGGTTAAGGGATGGTATTTTTTGGGACGCAGGACATCTTGAATTTGCTTTTTGTTGTTAGATAAATTATTCATAGGTTCCCTCATGAGTTATCTATATGTTACAATTTTATCGCCCGTGAAAGCTCAAAAAACTTACTTACACATTTTATATCGCACTAATGGCGCCTTTATGGTTGATGTTTTTTATTGTGTTCGATCTTTCTGACTATTTTTTAGCCAATCAAATTGCTCAAAAATGACGATGTTAGCAATATGATTGAACAAAAAAATAGTCAGAAAGGTCGAATACAAGAAAAACATCAACCACAAAGGCGCCTTATCAAGAAAAAAAAAACTTAAAAGTAATATACTCTGCTTCATGGGATTGAAGTAAAATTGATTTAGTAAAATTCACACGGGACGCGAGAAAAAAAAAGAATGCAACTGAATTCGATTTTAGAAACAATCTAATATTATATATAAAAAAAACCCAAAACCATTAAATGTATGCCGTCCTAATAATCTTTTCAAGTCCTTTAATTACCCTGCCCAGGTTGGAATTAGTGGTTAGTACCTTAATGTTGTCAATGTATATTGTTTTGTTGAAATATAGATTTCGCAAATTTCAAGATATTGAAAATGTTATTGAACTTTCGGATATTAGTGGTGAACATAATCTAATAAGACAAGCATTTTTTTATAAATTTAATAAATGCGACAACCAACTACAATTTCAACTAATCTAAACTTATCATCACGTTTTAAAGTCCGGAAAAAAATGCTTCGACCGAATTTTTATGTTATGTTACCACAAAATATATCCTTTTATCCTTAAACAACAAAAATTATGTTGACTTACTCTACACACACAAACTGTATGTATAATGTATATGTATGTGTAGCGTATATACCCATTATCAATTTCAACATGTTTAACATTGGTCACAAATGTCCCGAAAACAGGAAATGAGAATTGATAATAAGCACACACAGCAACATAATTCGTATGTAGGACGTACTCGTACATGTAATATATCCTAATCAAATAAAAATGAATCTTTATCTAATCACAATTGGTGGTGAAAAAAATCTTGGAACATTCATTATGTAACGTTGTTATTTGTTTATTTTTCACTAATTAATCGAAAATACACCAACGTACCAATGCGACGTTGATTTTTAGCAATTAGTATTTTAGTTATCACTGTTGCTATTACTTAAATTGGTAGGGAATAATGATTGTTTGACTTAAAAATAATAAATTAATTAGTCTTTACTCAATCATAATATGGTAGCGTGTTGTATTCTGTTGTAGGTATGTATGTACGTGTAGTACAGAAAATCAAGGTAAAGTAATAGCGAGCAAGGGCTTCATAACTGTGACAATAAAATGTCCTGACAATATGTTGCCCTATGACTAGAATTATTGTGGGGTCGTTGCGTTTCCACAACAAGCGTTCTCCTCCAAAACCTTAAAAGGAGCAGCTTAATTATTTTTACAAGATCAAATTTGATATCGTCCCCAAAAGATAAATATTTGTTTCGGATTTAAACGCAACAAAGTATAGTTATAAAGTTTGTATTCCAATATTAATATATATGTAACTGATGGCAATTGGAGTATGTATTTAACAACCCTCCAATATAGATCAAAATGGCAAACACATGTTACAATTGTGGATCTTAATGACGTCGTATTAATTCATGATAAGAACTTCCTGTCTCTCAATGGCTTATGGTCTGAATCATAAAATTATTTCCTAGCCATGATACACTCACTGTAAATTTATTAACATAATCGATGGTTATTTCATTCTAGCCGTTTATTAATGTCACAAACAAACAGTGACTCATATTTAATTAACATTTGTTAACTGAATTGAAATTTGTCATTTTCGACAATATATTTAGCCGGCTATTAACAAATCTTAACATGCAATGTGTAAAATATTGATAAAAACATTTGAATTATTTAGATATCAATTAAATGTATTTTGAATATTAATTGAACTCTACTATACAGATACAACCGGAGCAATATAAGCATTCACTTCCTGCATGCAATAATTGTAATCAAATCCCATTTGTGAAAATAAATGGAGAGATACTTTAATTAATAAAACCTTCTTGTTAGTGGTGTGTGTTACTAAATTTTGATAAATAAACAAAAATATTCACTTCGTGCTTGTAATATTTTGTTTGTTTAATAAGCCAATAATTATATAGATTATTTGTATTCCACAAAAACAAAAACGTCACCTGGAACAGGAAGTTAATTGTCAACCGCAGAGCATTAAACGATGAAGGCCCAACCTGAAAGTAAAAGAAACACAAAGAATCATCGAAATAAACAAGTTAAAGTTGTATACTTATCTGATAATGACAGCTAATACACGTACGCACGAGAAACTGTTGTTGTATTTAAAGAAAATATCCATTTGATTTTATTGAATACATTAAACTTGCATTATATAACTAATTTGTGACAGCAAGATTTCTATTTTTGTTAAAAGTTGACAAGTCTAAAAATAAGAAAAAAATATTTAAGTAGATTAATGGCACCAACCATGAACAAATTTACTACAAAATATTATAGTAAGTTAAAATGTTTAAAATGTTCAAAGTTAAATGTTCATTAGTTAAAATGTTCAAAGTTAGAGATCGATATAGCGTTAATAGTTAAATTAAGTAATTAAAAATTTGTTAATAAAAAAAGGTCTCTTCTAAACTTGCTATCGAACTAAGAAGGTCTCAAGTCAAATATTGTAAAAAAATAAAAATTATATTGTAATTAAACAGTAGAACCCATATTTTATTGAACGAGTTTGATTGTGAAGCAAGCCATCAGAAACGATAGAAAAACATAACAGATTTCCTGCGATATTTGGTTAACAGCTCAGCATAATAAGGAGTGCGTTATATCTAGTGAAACTCAAATTAATGTAATTTATTTTTAATTAAACTCTTTTACATATCCAACTGAATCAATAGAAGGATTCACGTGTTGCATGTAATAGATGTAATCTGATATTGTTTATGAATATAAATTAGTTAATGGTTAAGAGACACTTAATTCAAAAAAACCTTTTTGTAAAGGGCTTGTGTTACTAAATTTGAATATAAGAACAATAATATTCACTTCGTGCTTGTAATAATTTTGTTGTTTAATAAGCCAAAAAATATGATTATTATATGCAATGTACAGCATATTAAAGAACACATTTTATCATTCGAATAATTTTGATATCAAATAAATGGATTTTGAGCATTAATTGAACTGTAATACATAAACAACAGAAACAATGGAAAAAATCACTTCCTGCATGTAATAATTGTAATCAGATCCTGTTTGTGAATATAAAATAATTTATTGCTGAGAGACATTTTAATCAACAAAACCGACCTGCATGGGGTTGTGTTACTAGATTTTGATAAATGAACAATTATATTCACTTCGCGCTTGTAATAATTTTGTTGTTTAATAAGCCAATACATATTTAGATTATATTCAATGTATAGCATATTAAAGAACACATTATATCATTTGAATTTAAATATCAAATTAATGCATTTTAATGAAACGCTTGTACACATACAACTAAAGCAATGGAAGAATTCACTTCTTGCATGTAATAACTGTAATCTTATGTTATTCGTGAATATACTATAGTTTATATTTGAGAGACACTTTATTCAATAGAACCTTCTTATATGTGGTTGTGTCATTCAATTTTACTAAATGAATTTTAATATTCACTTCGTGCTTGTAATAATTTGTTTTTTTTTTTAATGAGAAATTTAATATTTTAGATTACATATCGTTGTTTGTTTTAGGAAACAGTTAATATTTTAGATTACATGCAATGTACAGCATATTGGAGAACACATTTTAATATTTGAAATATTTAGATATGAAATAAATGTATTTTGAGTATTAATTGAACTGTAATACATAAACAGCCGAAGCAATAGAAAATTTCAATTCTTGCATGTAATTATTGTAATCAGATCAAGTTTGTGGAATAAAGTATTAAATTGTTAAGAGACACTTTAATCAATAAAACCTTCTGGTATTGGGTTGTGTTACGAAATGTTAAAATAACAATAATATTCCTTTCGTGCTTGTAATAATTTGTTTGTTTAATAAGCTTAATATTAAAATACACATTATACCAATTGTATTTAAATATCAAATTAATGAATTTTTTTTTAATTAAACCCTTTTACACATATAACTGAAGCAATGAAGTATTCACTTCCTGCTTGTAATAATTGTAACCTTATCTTATTCGTCAATATATAATAGTAAACGTTTGAGAGATACTTTATTCAATAGAACCTTCTTATATGTGGTTGTATCATTCAATTTTACTAAACAAACTTTAATATTCACTTCGTGCTTGTAATAATTTGTTTGTTTAATGAACCAATAAATATTTTGCAGCATATTAAATAACACATTTTATCATTTGAATTTAGATATCGGTTAAATAATTTTGGCGCTTTGATTGAACTTGTATTTGGTTGTGTTATTGATTTTGACAAATGAACATTAATTTCACTTCGCGCTTGTAATATTGTAATAATTTATTTGTTTGCAAACCTAAATTGATTTAGATGCAAATAGTATGCATTATTTAGTTTAATAATATTAGAGACATCTATATGTGAACTGGAAACTGGTGTGAACTATTCTTTAATTTTGTTAGTTAGTAGTTTAGATAAAAATTCTACGTAGGCACACAATAATAGATTAAAAAACTGTGAGAGGCATACAGTACAAGTTAAGTTGAAATTTATTTTATAGTTTTAATTAATTAAATCAACTTAACTCTCGACGTTGTCTACGTTGTCAACGAGTTGTCTATGCGCTTATGTAAAAATTGATAATTGACGCGTAAATGTTTATCTCTGAATATCAGTCTACGCATAAAGAAAAAATTCTTTCATTAACCTGTATTATGCGGAAACCAACTACTTAGATATTTGAGTAGATACAATTTACAAATTCAATTGTTTTACTTAATGAACCAAATATATTTTTGAAATCCCACTGTTATTTTGATTTGAACCTGCCATTTTACTGATGTCGTTAGTTTCCTGAAAAACATACGTATGTAGGTATATATTTTTCATACCCCAAGCAACAAATACCAAAAATAAAAAATATTTTGAAATTAGTGTTATTATATTGCATGACCTTAGGAAACGGCAATAGCGTATGACATGTGAATGATTACAGAATAAAAAGTTTTGTTATGTGTGTAACAAAAAACGAGAAAAGCAAAAAAGGAAAATTTAAAAATTTTACCGCAATTGTAGCAATGATGTGAGAAAGGGCTACACGCAATTTCGTATTCTCATATACCTTTCGTATAGGAGGTGTTGGTGAAAAGTATATACAAAATTTTTTTATTACAAAATTTTTATTGTGATTCGTTCTACTTATCTTGATTAAGAAAGTTATTGTTGTAATTTTGAAAACGTAATAAAATTATTATTTTCCTGAGATATGTGTAAATGGGTGTTGGTTTGCAATAAAAGCAATTTCTTGATTTTTGATTTTGTTTTGCGGTTAATTGGGTTTTGGTGCGTGCAGATGAAAGATATTATATGGTTTTAATAAAAGGAAACCAGGTTGTTACAACAACTTAACCTAATGATATTTTAATAGGCCATAAAATGAACATAAATAGGTTTTAACGAGAAAAGACACTTTCCCTCGACACTTAAATCTTTCACATCGATTTCAAAGATAAATTCGTAATGTGCAGATAAGTCAAAACGCCCTATTAATCTCCAGTAACAGAGGATGTTAATCGTTACTTTCAAGTGTGTAAGTAGTGAAATTGAAACTTCAATAAGACAAATCTTAGGTATACATTACTATACTGGATGCACCAATTTTATACGCGTTTTATAAACAGAAGGAATCAAGCCAATATTCTGTTAAGCTAATACAACGAAGAACAATAATAGGTGTCATTGTAAAAGAATGTTAAGAACCAAAGTTACGCGATCTCTTAGAAAATCCAAAGAACTTGGTTGGCCCGTTGAGCACAGGTTTCTGCCTGCTTTCTTGATTGAGATTGTTATTTGAGGTTTTATCACGTTGGCGTAGGAAGCCCATCTCTAATAGTATCATATTGTTGGTTTGACTTTTGCTCCGCAACTGTTTTTTTTCGGTTGTTCAGCATTTAGCTTTTTCTAATACACTATAGGCATTCTTTATAGCTAGCCGGGTGACCTTTTACTCCGCACAGTACACAAGTTGATATATACCTTTTAGTATCTCTTGCATTGCTGAGTCTCCTTTTTTTATTTACATTTACTTTATTTGGTCTAGGTTGGACTTCTTTCTCAAGTTCCATTTGATCCGTTAAGTATTCGTTGCCGAGACTTTGTAGGTTGTATACTGAGTTCCCTATTATATATTGATTCAACTATTATGGTTTTAACCTGCATAATTTCTTCCTCAATGCCGGGCACTTCGTAATGTTTAATATTATTTTTAACAATTACGGTAGACCCGCCTCTAGCGTTTCCTCCTGGATGAATAGCATGGTAGCATTGATAGTTACGTATTTTAATAAATGAAGTTTCTGTTAAATGAGTTTCCGAGACAAGACATATATCTATTTTTTCTAAGTTTAGAAAAATTTCTAGTTCTGGAACATGCTGTGGTAATCCATTCGCGTTCCAAATAACAATTCTAAATGATCTATTCATTTGATTAGTATAGCATTGATGTAAGCTCATTGGTAGCTTCTTGTCTATCCAGCCGCTTATATATAGCTTCTAGACCACGTTCTTGTTTTGCTAGGCGTGCATTTATCGTTTCTATACTTCGAAATATCCTTTCTAGTGGATTTTCTTCAATAGTATTTTGTTGCGTTATCTGAGAGTAGGATCTCCTCTCTGGCCCTATGGGCTCTGGTTGAGTCGGCGCTCTAGTTGTAGTTGGAATCCTTTCTCTTCTAACATTACTGTTTTGAGTCGATTGGCGTGTTTTATTTCTTAACCTTTGCAGTTGTACCGCTACTTCGCATCCTCTATAGTTGGCTGGGTGTTGTCCTTTACAGTTTATACACCTTGCAGGTTCGGTTCGACTAAGAGAACAGTCTTTCGCGTTGTGTCTGCCGGCACATTTTACACACCTAACATCTCTCCCGCAATATCTTTGGGTGTGGTTATAAGCTTGACATTTCTTGCATTGAGGTATTAATCTCGTGTTCTTTTTCAGTGGTTCTATTTTAACCCTCATATTAAGTATTGCTTTGATATTAAATATATTTTCAATTTTTTCGCTTTTGTTGAATGTGAGCATGAATAGCGGGAGCCCTCTTTTAACGATCTTGGTTCCTTGACTATTTTCAACTTTCTCTCGTTTAAGGATATTGACTGCGTCTTCAATTTGCAGTTCTTTCATTTTGAGATCTTCTATTATATCCTCCTTCCTGCAGGTGGGATGTAGACCTCTGGCCATAACCTTGATGTTTCGGTTATTTTTGTCTTCATATGTATACCATTCTTTACCTTTTTCAGTGAGCTTTGTGGCTAAAGCTCTGTATGCATCGGGATCTCTTGTGTTTATCTTCCAAACATTATTGTTTAGTGCAACTACTCTATAGTCGTTTGTGGACACTGATTTCATTAGAGCTTGGATATTCGCAAATTCAGTAATACCTATCACATTAATTGGCGGTGGTGCTTTGGTCTTCATTGCAACCTTGCGTTGTTCTTGTCGCTGGTAATGTTGTTGACAGGCACTGGATTGACAGTTTCATTAACTTTTGCTTGCGAGAGCTCCTCAACTTCTGGCGAGAATTTTGCTCTTCGTTTTTTCCTTGGTCTTTTCTTCTCTTTGTGTATCCAATCCGTTTCTCTTGCAAGTTCCTCCTCATCTGTGTGAAACTCAGCGTCAGTACGGGCAAGGGTACTGGTTTCGTTATAACAAGTAAGAGGAGTTTCCACAACCTCTATCAGATTGGGCTTCTTTAGCTCCTCGTTTTCTTTCTTTAACTTAGCGATTTCATTGCTAAGTTGCGATGCAACTTTTTCTATTTCACTCAGTCTTCTGCGTAGTTCAGCATTTTCGATTTCCTGCTGAATTGCGAACTCTATTTGTCTAGGTGGTGACCTAGCTAATTTTAAACTTCGATCGAATGGGAATAGCAATGGTTTGCTCACCCCAGAATTCTTTGAGCCGGCCTCGTTAGAGGGTGGATTAGCCAACTGAGCAGTTGGTGTACCACCTGGGGTAAAAATCCCTTTTTGTTGAAAACTCATTGCATTGTAATGACTGGTTATTGAAGCAGCTACCAATCTAGCCAGTGAAATTGGCAGTGGGTCAGTGGAGAGAACATCATTTGCTAGGTTCTCGGTGTTCGGTTATCCCGCCGTTACTCGGTCGCCAGAGCCTCGTTGGTTAATTAGCAGGGAATACCACGTGCAGATGAGGTTGATATTTGGGCTGGTGTGTTGACCTTCTAGACCGATGCCCCTTACCCCCTTTGCCCTCTTGGCAAACGAAAAACAAAACGATTCCAGAAAATTTACGTATAGCACTGATGGAGTTTAACGATCAAAAATTACTTTATAATGCTTATTATCATATGATATTATTAGAAAATAGTGATGCCTCAAACCTCATATCTTCTTATCTTGAACATAAAGAAGCCTGCTTGAATGTTATGGTAAACGCCTCAATTTCATATGTCACACATATATCTCGTCAATTACGGACACATTTTGTTCCATTTAAATTAATTTTATCAAAAATAGCCAATCTTTTCTTTGTATTTAATCAGCCCATTTATGCGCCTTGGTTGCTTAAATATCACGATAATTTAATTAAACTAGAAAATACTAATCCACAATTAAAAGAATCCATGGACAAATGTTGTTTTCAAATCCAAAGAACGGACAAGTCAATCTCTAGACTTCCAATTGATCTGACTCTAGAACGGACAATCAACGCAGATGCTGGAAGAAAGTTAACCGGTGTAACACATTTTACTAACTCCATTTCTGATCGGCAGTACTAGTGTAAGAGCCACGAGGTTCGATCACCGGTTATAGCATATACCTATGAGACTACTGGTCTACGGAAACGGCAAAACGTTACTGCAGATTTGGAAAAATATAATTTAAAAAGAGACACTAAACAGATTCAATCATTTGTTAATGCATTTTCCAAATTTATGAATCCATTTGATCGACCAACAACAACTTTGCAATATTTCGAGTGGAAAAGCAGGTGAAAGAAGAGATTGAAGAAGTAGGTGAAAAATTACGTGACAAGTTCTTTTCTGAATGTAACGAATCTGCTGACGAAACTGAAAAATCTATTTCAAAAAGAAAAATTATAAATTTTTCTGCTGGTATATTGAAAAAAAAACTGTTAAAAGAGATAATAAGGTTGAAGAAATAAAAATGCAACGTGATTTGTTTGCCCGAATGCTAGGTTTGTCTATGAACTACGATATTGACTTTGAAAAAATTTTATGCTATCCTGTACCACCTTTTTCTATGTCAATGTGCCGTATAGATGGAAGTATATATCAGACAGAGAAACCATCGATAGTAACATTTTTAGAAAAAAAAACATCGTTGCGACATTTTACCAAATTCCTTTGATGTTGCCATAATCGACGGTTTTTTCTATAATACATACAATGAAAAATTATCTTGCTACATTCGGTAGCATATCTAAGTAAATTATGAGCACATTAATAGCAAATCGAGCTTTACGAGTTGAAATAATTTTTGATTAATATTTTACACCATCAATCAAAGATTACGTGCAAAGTAAGAATGAGCAAAAATACTGGTCCTTGTCAAATTGGCCGACAGATTTCATTGAAGAATTAAAAAACATAAAATTTGCTGTATAAAATGATAGGTGAATTACTACAAGGTATGTTGTTGGTTGGTGGTATTAAAAATAAATGAATTATTACGCTATAAATCCAACAAAAAAAAAAAATATGAAATATTTAAATTTTTACTAAATTAGGGCAGAAGTTCGATCATTAAGCAGAAAATAATTTCGAAAAAATACTAATTCGGGTTAAATTTAATTTCGATACCTTAATATGTTGGATAACATAACTTCATTTTGTTCTATCATAGAAAATATTGGTTATAATCCTTAAAGTATTCCAGAGACAAAATTTCCAGAATAAGGTTTCTGAAGCATTTCTCCAATATATAATATTTCAATCGGTTTAGTTGTAATTCTCAAAAAATCAGATTTCTATCTAAATTGATATGGCCTCATTTACGTAATGAGTTAGAATTACATTTGAAATTTGAAATTTATTGTGAACTATCCATTGTTATATTGTTTAACCTACAATAGTTTGAACATCTTGTGCTGCACGTAAAATCGAATAAGTAAATCCCCACCAAAATACTTCCAACGCGCATGCCCAAAAAAAAGAAATTATGTTCGAAAAAGGAGAATACGGAGTTCGAAAGAATGATTTTCCATAAATATAAATTGTTTTGTTCACACACACATATCGTTAGTATTTAATAAATTTTCCGACTATGAAAACCCGGATACCCGGATAACAAAATAAAATTTTCACACAGCTAAATTATTTCTATCAGTAATATCATTTCAGTTAAATTACAATAAATAAACTTTCGCCTGTGTAGCATACTCGTAAAAGCGAACAAAACGACATCAATTTTCCACTTTGATTGATTGCTTTGAACAATAAAATAAGAAAATGAAACGGAAAGCAAGGTTAAGAAAATTTCTAATTAATTTCGTTTTTCTTGTCATGGAGAAACTTTGTAAATCTTTTCAATCGAGAAAAAGCTGATTTTGTTCTTCAGAATATTATATGTATACATAGAGATACAAAAACAACATAAAAGCTTAAGACAAGACAATGGAAATAGAAAAGTTTTCAATCATTTTCTGTTGTTGTTCTTCTTATGTTGTCTTGCTTTGATTCCTTAAGTAGTATACTGTTAGTGACATTATCTATGGATATATAAAATGAAATGCGAATTATAATGGATCATAGTATATCACTTTCATTTTCTAGGTTACTCGAGTTTTTTGTTTCGCTGTACAGAAAACTAAAATGCCTTAGGACCTTATACTATATACATATGCCACTCAATAAAGATGAACAGCGCGTTACATATCTCGTGTCTGGAAAATTTACGGAATTTTGCTTTACTGCGTTTCAGCGAATTAATAGAATAAAATTAAACGCTTTTATCCAGATTCCAATTTTTTGATAAGTAACACACATTAAAACATACCAACATTTTATTTTTATTGTGAATAATCTGTGTCGTTTCGAGGAGCTTTTTATTTTCTTGCTGCCGCTATGCTATGTATCTAATATACGCTGGTTCTGCCTATATCTAAATGATAATTTTTATTATCGATATAAAACTTAAATTTTATGTTTTGTTAGGTTTAATCTTAAGAGGTTTTTGTTTTTCGCTCGTCGAATGGCTATGCCGAATTTTATTACATTTCGTTTCAATACGTATACGATTACGATATATGGATCTCTTTTATATGCAACGTTTATCTCCGTTTTGTAAGAGTATGCGGATATGGTTATATTGATTACGTTTTAATTTGGTGCCATCCTTGACATATATAAATAAAATTATTTCATGATTGACTTTAATTTTGAGAAGCGACATGTGATGATTATTACAAGGAGAAAAATTAACGACGGTTATAAAAATTAATTGCAAACCGTTAATTAATTAATTGGATAATCGATATTTATTTTTGTTTTGATTTTCAAGTTAGAATGAGATTTATTTACAAAGTTTTTCTTGGGTACACACGATTTGACACAATAAAGTGGTAATTTCCTCGAATGTGAGAAATCAATTTCCGGCAATTTTTTAAATTATTGAGCCTGTAGAAACAATGACAACATGCGCAATAATACAATATTCCAAACGGTCAATGACACAGGTGGAAGCTCATTCACAACAATAATGAGCTATCTGACACAATCAAAATGACGTGCTTGAAGGCAACTCTGCAAAAGGGAGCAGCCCAGTTGATCAGTCACCTCGCAACAACTGGTGACAATTACAACAAGGCCTGGGAAATACTGCAATCAAGGTACAACAACGCCAGGTTATTTGCAAATAAGTACTTTAGCTCATTATTAAATCTTCCAACAATATATGTAGAAATGCAGATCTGAAATGGGGTGCATTGTGTACCAAGGATACCACCATACTCTTCTGCATGGTAATAGCAAGGCATCGGTCAGCATAGGGACAACACAAACTCTAATTGTTGAACAACATGGTCCTGTATTACTACCAACAGCAATGGTCAGAGTAGCAACAGACACTGGACATCTCACCACAATGACGGCGTTAATTGATTCAGGATCCCAAGCTACGAGAAAAACACATGTAATCAACATAAATTTGGTGCCAAGATTCAATGGAAACTTCAGCTTGAACGTGGAAGCTTTTGGTATTAAACAAATTAACTCAACAACTACCAGAAGCTAATATCGACAATACCGCATGGACCCATTTCAACAACATAAAACTAGCAGATCCTTACTACAATTTATCTCAACCGATTAATATCCTACTAGGCGCAGATTATATCCATTAATAATAGCTAACAACAATATAAAAGGCAGCCACCGACAGCCAAAATGGCGCAGAACACAGAATTCGGGTGGGTTATAATCGACAGCATGAGTAACTGACAACCAAGTAAGTATAGCCATGGTGACGACAAAATCAATCGAGGAGCAACTAAAATTATTTATAGAGGTTGATAGCATTCCTGAAGAAAGGAGCCATAGAGCAGAAGAAAAACAAGTTAAGGAGACATTTAAATCAACATTGAATCGACACACAGTAATTTATAGATTTATAATAAAAATTCCATTTAAGGACGATCACGTCAAGCTTGGAGAATCGAGGAAAAAAGCAGCAGCCTGACTTCTGCAAATCAAAAGAAGATTTGTCAAAGATCTAGACTACGAACAATTATACAAACAATTCATGCAAGAATATATAGATTTGAACCAAATGGAGTTAATACAAGAAAATAATACATACCTCATCATGGCATTATAAAACCAGGAAGCTCAACGACCAAGCTTCGAGTGATGTTTGATGTATCATCAAGAACAATAACTGTGGTCTTGTTAAACGACATCATGATGACCGGTCCCAAACTATACAAGAAGACTTGGCCGACATATTGTCATGACAGCCGACATCGAGAAAATGTTCCGTTAAATCTGGCTCAACACAAACGATCAGAAATATCACCGAGTATTATGGAGACGGGATCCTTCCGAGCCGATAAAAGCATATATAGGCTAAAAACAATAACATACGGAACTACCGCTGCCCGCTTCCTGGCAGTAAGAACATTGATTCAACTGGCCAAGGAAGGATCCAATACTCATCCAAAAGCAGCTAAAATAATGATGACCGACTTCTATATGGACGATTTACTCACTGGCGTAGACAGAATTGAGGAGACTCTACTGATGCTGAAAGAACTACAAGCCTTTACAGCACAAGGTCGATTCATTTTGAGAAAATGGGCATCCAACTTTCCCAAAATATTGCAAAGAATTGCTGGAGAGCAACAAGCCAATGGAAACATTCAAACAAAACTAAATGACACAATTAAAACGTTGGGAATACTATACAATCCGGTGGAAGATATTTTCGAATTAGATATAGCAGGACTGCAGCTGACCAACAACCAGCAAACCAAATGTTCATTCCTATCCGAGTCATCAAAGCTTTTTGACCCCATAATATGGCTGTCACCGACAACAATCATGGCCAAGATCATGATGCAGGATGTTTGGAAAATGAGGATAAGCTGGGATGAACAACTACCAAAAAGAATAAGTACCAAATGATGGCAGAATTACAAAGATGACCTGAATGAGATATCAAGATTAAAAATTCTAAGATGGCTCAGTACAACGTCTAGATGCAAAACGGAACTCGGAACGGAAATGCAGCCTTATTATTAAAAGACTTTTGAAAGCGGTGGTCTTCTGAATACATTCACCAACTTCAACAACGGAGCAAGTGGAAAACCTCTCAGCCAAATTTGGCAATAAACGATCTAGTATTGGTGAAGGATGATCAACTATCTACCCGGTGGAAATTGGGATGGATCTATGACACTCACGCTGGAAAGGATGAGTTGGTACGAATCGTAACAATAAATTGTAAAGACGCGAGCTACAAGCGACCATTAAAAAGCTGTGCAAACTCCCTATATCAGTTACGATCCAAGTGAGATGTTTAATACGAAGGCCATTGCATTGCTCGTGGAAAAAACCAATTCAATTACAATTCAAAACAACAAACCGGTTGTTGCCCACCTCACCGTCAAGCCAGAACAACAGGAAAAATGAACCACGTAGCACTCTAGCCATTCTTTCAGTGTACTGCCTATTTGGCCTCGTGAGCACCAAACTCGTAGTAAGCCCCCGTTCAATCATTCCATTGGGATACATTTTGAGGAATTGGTCAAGTTGGAGATTGTGGCGACAAAATGGACATTAGTTGTTCAGTACAATTTATCTTCGTATTGGGATCAAATCGACAACTTTAAAAGAGCCCACACAGAGTTACAATCAGTTTGTATGGAGCTCTCCGGGTTAAAATGTGACATCATTCTTCAGCAGCTGTTATTTCAATAAAATTATTTGATAGCAGACAACGAGCTATTATTTGAAAGTAATAAGGATCGTAAACGAGTGAAGCGAGGTCTCGGTGACTCAGTCGGCCTTGTACTAGGGGACCTATTTGGAGTACTCACCCATCGAGAAGTTGACAAGTATGAGTCCTATTTTGAATAAATTAACAGTGATGAGAATTATCTCTTGACTCTCATCAAAAATCAAAGAACTATTGTTGGCAACACCATCAATTTGGTAAAACACAATACAAACCTCACCACGGCTTCTATGAATAACTTGATGCGATCAACACTAATGACCATTTTTGAAATGATGCTAGTTCTAAAGAGCCTCCAGGACCCGCAACAAAGATTACTTAACGTGATTTATCATGCTGATCAAGACGTCCTGCATCCATCCATCCTTACTCCAAGTCAGTTGGAAGAAGAGTTACAATCCATTCGACAATACGTATGCCGATAACCATTGCGCTGCCATGACACGACCTCCATCATATGTATGAAAGCATGCAAATTCGCAGCCGAGTATAGCTCAAAAAAATGTAATAATTGAAATTACTTTACCACTGTCGTTCGTGTCATTGTGAACTACTGATTTTAGCGTACAGACAGCTAATATCAGTAGTTCCAATTCCCAACATGTTTCATGGACGCACTCAGCCACAAATGATTAGCTCTACTGACTATATAGCAATGGACAATTGGCGTAGTATATCACAAATTATTAACACGCCTTCAAATCAAAAGTCATGGGAGGTAGCGATATTACACTGAAAGAACGAATTGGACTCCGTATGCGGCACTAGGTCAACAAATAAAGCTAGTAATCATTGGATCAAACTTCACCCTGCCAACCAGTGGATATATGTAATACCCAACGAAATCACAATCGATGTCATATAAGGGTCTAAAATCCAACCTTACACCATCGTAGATTTCCGCATAGTCGAAATCGAGCCCGGTTGTGTGCTCAGAGAACGTTCAAATAATTGCTGTAGGAACAGCTAAACACAATATCAATAAATTTTCTCAGTACGCAACTCATTTAATGCATATAGGGCTAACAACCTACGAGAATTCAATGCTGTGGTCAAAAATAAAGCGAACGAGGTTGATCAATTGAATTTACTAGCGACGCCAGAAACAACCGGATTGGATGATCAGCTTGAAGCATTGAAAAATGATGAACAAATTACCTTCCATCATAAAAGTGCTCATTATAACTAACATTACGCAATGATCCACATTTTATTTGGGAGTGCTGTAGTAATAGGCGCCTCTAGCGAGAGCCAACGAAAGCAAAGTTTAACAGAGGTGCGACATCAGTAAGGCCGGGGAATATGTTGAAACAATGACAACATGCGCAATAATAAAATATTCCAACCAGTCAATAAAACAGGTGGAATATTGTATATTGTAGCAAATTCAACAATTTTAGATTTTTGTATATAATATTCTTGATTTTATGAGTAAGAAATTTTTATGTATAAAAACCTGAATTATTGAGGTAATAAAACTGAATTGAATTTTAAACGCACTACAACAATTAGTTTTCATTCTATTGATTCTATTTTCATTCTATTCTACAGAGGCCAGATTTTTACAGAGCCTTTAATTCGAGCCAACAAAATTTTTTCCGTTGTCGGAGTCGGAACATGGCTGAGTTCATTTCGCCCGTTCCTTCTTATTTTGTATATCACAAGTTCTCCTTCCAGTAAGTTTGACGGATAATTTGGGACATCAAGGACCGACTGGGATAAAGATATTTTATGTGAATGTGTCAAATAATCATTCTCACTGAGGAGTTGTGATTTGTGGTAAATGTATTTTGTTAGTAAATTTTGAGTTATTTGTGAATGTAGTGTAGATGGCTTGCTGTCATCGCTCATTTGCAGATTTCTTGCCAAGGTTTCGATCTCACGTGAAAATGCTATGTATTGCACCCATTTCTAATTTTCTCTGTTGCGGCCAGAGTTTTGTGTGTACTTCGGAATTGACGGCACGTTTTTGTCGAAAATAGCACAGGCACTTTATTTTGGTGTAGATAATGTCGGCAATAGAATATGTTGAAAATTTGTAGATAGTGTAGATTATTACACATTTTGTTGTCTTAATCTCCACTTTCCAAGGTCCCGGATCAAAAAATTAATAAAAAAAAGTCTGTCCTTCCGTCTATGGGTGGACAGATGTCCCTACGGATGTTATGTCGTATATCATTGGAGAGGTGTTGAAGAATGCTGTAAATTTTCCTGAACATTTTAGTATTTAAATCTGTCCTTGTAGCGTTGGAAGCATTTATAGTTTTTCTCATTCCTACATATGTATACTCATTTAGCAAATCATTTGAGAGGTCTTTGAAATGATAAATCTACCGTTTGATCCACCGTCACAAATTATCTGAAGCATACTAGTACTCGAAATTTCCATTATGGTGCTGATTACAGATATCCTTTCTCTCATTTTCTCAGATTTTGGGTGAAGGATAATTTTTATTGGCAATCTAATTCACAAATTTAGCGTTTTGGCAGTTGTATCAAATTGTTTCTTTGATTTACAATAAATACATAAATCATAATATTATTAAAAAGGTGAATGTCACAAACTAAGTTGAGGCATGCTAGTACTCAAAATTACCCTTGTAGCGCTGGTGATAAATTATTACTTTGTTATAGAATATTAAATAATACTATACTATAACATGATATGGTTAAAAACCAATTTTAACAAAATCAATGAAGAATCAAAAAAAAATTTTTGAGCCATTTTGTGAAAAATGGACATTTATCGATTGTCAATTTTCCGGGTTTGTGCAATAATAACTAATAGTTTTAAATAAGAGGTAAAGTTATATTTCTTACCGAATTTTGATCCAAATTAGAAATGTTTAAATTTTTCGATTTATTGTTATCATAAAATCTTTTAAAGCTGCATGTTTTTCTGACTCATTTTGAAATTAATTTTCTTACTGAATATTTCGGTTTTATCAATTTCCAAAATTAATTTCTGATTATCTCGTGGAGTTTCCACCCTTGACACTTTTTCCCATTGTTTTCAGTAAAATGTTGCCACGTTTCAGTTTTCCAGTTCAAATTGCCAATTTCAATATTGTAAAAGTTATAGCTAATCAAATTTTTCTCGTGTAAAACGAATTTGTAAGATTAGTATATGGTTAAAATAATTCAAGATATTATAATTCATTTTCAAAGTTTTTATTTGCAAAATGTTGTTGCCATATAATTTTTCTTAAACAATTTCTAGCGTCACGTTATAAGCATTACTGGTCAAATGCCGGTAACTTTTTTTTCTTTCTTAAATTTATTTTTAAGCATTGTTGTTAAAAAAAAATGCTATATGGTTTCGGTTTGCCGTCTGTCCGTCTGTGTCCACGATAACTTGAGAACGAATGGAGACATCTACTTAATTTTTTCACTAAAAGTTAAGGCAATTCATGGGAATGGCCCCTATTGATTTGGACATTTCTGTGTATAGGATGTTCAGAGATGTGTAGGGATTTGTTAACCCCCCTCCATAAAATTGATAGATTTTTTTTTTTATTTTCTTTACTATTTTGGTTTCATATAGCATGTGAATGTGGAATCAAAATATATCTCGTGTGGATGTTGGTTTGTGTGTGCGGTGTGGTTATGGGGGTGGTAGGAGTGGTGGTATGGGAGGCGAAGGGGGTGGGATAAGGTGTTTTGGATTTGGTGTGTGAATTTGGGATTTGGTGGATGAGGGTTTGTGTGGGTGGTGTGTGTGGGAGTGGGTGGGTGGTTTGTGGGTTTTGTTGGTTTGAGTTGGATAGTGAGTGGGTGGTGGTAATAATGTTTAGGTGTGGTGGTTTGTGTTTATTTTTGTAGAAAAGCTTTTTTCTTATATTTTATAGCCAACAAAAATGCTTATAGAGTCCGGCTCCGAACCTTTTCCGTCTTTTAATATCACTTTTTAGATGTCACCATTTAGTCATTCCTTTTCGTAAACATATAATTTCGAAAAAAATACTTCAAAGTAAACTAAACTGCGTTTATGTTGAAATTATCAAAATTTCATCTGTCGTCTGCAAAAAAACAGAAATACTGGCCACCTGCGTGCGGTAATTCAAATCAACAAATTAATTCGCAATTTTTACGGTAAAATTTAGCAGACTGTTCTGGTTAGATCTGCAATAAGTTTTCTAATTCAGCTAATCTTCCAATTGTCTTGGTACGCTATTATACGTGGCGCCGTTTTTCCACAGGGAACTGTTTACTAAAATTTGATTCTGCCCTATAAAATTAGTATACTGGACCAATATCTAATGATTTTAAAGCAGGTGCATTGCCTAAGTTTCAACCGGCACTTTGGTTAGCCGATGTTTCATCAAATTTTATCGCAATGGGATTGAATATGTTGATCTTATAGCATGTTTGTTTTGTACGAATTCTCCATTCGACATAAGTTTTCACGTATTTTTTGAAGTTGTTTTAAAAATTATTTCTCGTGTATCTCTATACGTAATGTAAACGCCGTGGAAGATACAGATCGCGCGATTTGCATATCGGTAAATAAGGATTCATGGCAGTAGATTTCTTAACGTTAATCCCAGTTGTTTAACACCTTTTTTAATATAGGAACTACATAGTAGTTGATGTAATCCACTTCGAATAATTGGACAAGGAACCAGGAAAATTGGAACATCTCCAAAGGATTTTTCAGCATCCAGCGTTGCATTAAATAAATTATAAATTTCAATTCTAGTCAAAATCGTGTTCATCACGATGCTTAATTCGTCCGCATGTTGCACATTTTTGTAAAGGATATTGTACCAACCAGGTTTAATATCGGTTTCTTAAGCAAAGTTGTGGCATACAAACATGGTTGCCACGCGATTTTTCGCCAACATTGATCTAATGATAAAAGTTTGGGTGGAAAAACCTTCTAAATGCGTAGCCATTTAGATAACTTTCTGATTTAACGTGCTGGAAATGATTTTTCGGTATAAGTCTTTGAATTCCTTACACTCAATACTATATTTGAGTCATCCCAACTAAGTACATGCATATCTTAGTGCAACCTTCGTTTTTCCAACAAAAAGCTCTGTCAAGGTGTCACCACTTACGTTTGTAAATTTCCCATGTATGACTGCTACATGTGCCCTTTCGCTTGTATCTCTAAATCTGCATCGTCCTATGTCATGCATCCCTGTGATTCGGTTTATTTTCATCTTTTTTGACTGTGGAAGCTTAAGTTTAAGATTACAGTCCATTGTAATGTCGTTCGATAGCTCTTTTTCCAAACTTGCTTCTTTATCCATATTTTCTGAAACAAAAAAAAATATATATATAATTATTGTTGGTGAGACTAACCCAAGATCAACATTTTTCGAGGCATCAGATATTAATGTTTGCTTGGTAGATATTATGACTAATGGTGAATCGACTAAAAAGATTGTTGATCATCTTGAGAGCTCCATTAAAGACCTAATATTTTTATAGTGGGATTTGCCTTTTTGATTTTTAATCTAAAATCAATCATCGTCATTCTTTCAAAATGCTATCCGAATAAATCTGCTTCATTTGATTTTGAAGGGAAGATGAGGATAGTTGTACATTTTTATTCCCGTATTAAAACGATTGCTTATGTATTTCTTGAAATTATGATATTTGTTATGATTTGGATGACAATTTATTCGTCGAAAGTTTGACCTTCGACAGAAAAAATCGGTAAATTTTTTTTTTATATGATATTTTTCTTACGGAATTCTCGTTTTGGAATCGGCCATTTTAACCAGTCTCAAAAGGAACTAAATAATGCCGCTTAGGAATTTACCCCAATTAGTTGAAAAATATTTTATCCGCAAAATTATTATCCTTTATTTTCGGATTTTCAAACATATATTTAATCGAACTTTTAAGAAATTTAAAGATTTTTTAAAATAATGTAAATGTCATTGCAAAAATCAAGTTAGTCCTCGACTATGTGACTCATATACTTGCCCGCAGGTTTTGGAGATCTCCTGATTTTAAAACCAAATTTGTGATATGGTTGTAAATGATATAATTTTCTCGATTAAGTGGGCCTGTCAAAAAATATGTTTTTAAGAAAATCTATGCGTGTGCGTCTTCCTTTAAAGCCCACAGACGAGTTGACTAATTGGGATAAAACTTCATAATTAAATTTTTCTCATAAATTGGGAGATTTATGAGAATTTTTGGCTGAAATCGGCCCTGCCTGATATTATTTACAAGAGAAGCGGTTAAGTATACTAAAATATTCTAAATTTAGTTTGCAACTGTGTATTGGCCTATAGGCAAGTTATCTAAAATTTAAACGGATATGAGTTTTGTTTACATAAAAATAGAGCATAGTGTAATTGTAATAAGGTCATTTATAACTAGGTTTTCCATCTTCATGTCAAAAACTTTTATTAGCCCCCATGTGATAATTTTACGCACCCTCATTCTACGAATCATATCACAATTTTACACTCGTCCGACAATTTTACACTCGTTCGATCAATATATTTTACAATAGACGGATCCTTGTGAGTAACAAGCTTCACTCCCAACTGTGTCCATAGTTCAATACGGTATCCCAAAAGTAGTAGGAGCAGAAATAATCGAAAATATATTCATATTTTGAAACAACAAATAAAATTTGATAAAAGATCATAAAAATATTGAATTTAGTGTAAATTAATTAAGAAATGAATTAAAATAATAATGTATTGTACAGTTGTCAAACAACTTAATAATACAGTTGGCGTCATTCATTTGGATCCCTTAAGAACAATATTTTTTCTGTGTACATCGCAGATAAAATATTTGTTTCGACTGTACCTGTTTGTATTGCATTATCACCATTTAGGAGTATTCAAGAAAGTAATAATTTATTACTTTCTTGAATACTAAAAGAAATAAATCTTAAAGAAATAAATTTTATTTAAAAGCTCAAAAACTAAAATTGGCATAAGCATCAGATTTTGTTGGTATAGAGTTGCTATTGGTAGAAATATACTTTTGCGAAAACCGTTTCAGAAAAAGACAATTTTTACGAATAATTCGCTATCGAAATTGTGATAAGCAAAGTTACACAACAAAACTCCCATTTATAGAACCGAGTTACCTTTTATATGAATAGCATTTTAGTAAATATCGGAAATTTTACAGTTACACAGCATACAGAGCTTATACAGTATGTAAATTAGGCCATTAATTTCTAAAGCGGAAAATTAATCCTACCGTGTTTTTCATTAAATTTGTCTTGTATAATTAAAAACCATTATTCCTGCTATAATTTCTGAAAACCAACAAGGTCTCGCCCTTTTTAAAAATTTAATCTTTTTTGCAACAATTGGAAAAGCTCCTATGAAATCTGCCACTTGGTACACAGAACACCGCATTTCGCGTATTTGGTGCAATCGATATACATTTCGATCGATATACATTTTCGATTAAACGAAAAAGCTTCTATCAGTTTCGATGGAAAAAAGACAAACTTCCTATGAAAACTGCCAGTTCCGGTGGGCCGACTTCGGCTCAAATTCACTGAGATCTCACAGTTTGTGAAAAAACTTTAGATGTGAAATTTCACCTGGATAAATCAGTCGTCTGTGCTGTACATTGCCCGAATTTTGTTGAAAAACGGGTTTCGTCAATAATCGTCACTTCCGCCTACTTTTTGGGAAAATGATTTAGAACGGTGTTGTGATCAATTTTATTTTGAATCTTTTATTTTAAAATAGTTTTTCACGTAAACACGGTATACTTATAAAAATATGTATTTGCAAAAAACGAAAATGCTTCTATCTTAGAAGCTCCATCTTCCGGTGGGCCGATTTCAGCTGAATTTCACTAGCATCTACCAATTTGTGGAAAATTTTTAATGTTGATGAGAATTTTATCCCCATCAAATAATTTATCTGAGTTGTATAAGAGCAAATTTTTCTTGGAAAATAATTTTTGCCAAAAGCGTTATTTCCGCTGAAGTTTAAGAATAATGTTCTTGGCCGGTATTGTTGCAAATGTAATAAAGAAACTTTTTGTTTATAATCGTTTTTCTCACGCTTTTAAAAATTTTTTGCAAACAACGAAAATTGTTTTGAAGCTGATATACCGATTTCGACTTAAAATCTCTGGAATCTCTTAATTTATGAAAAACAATTAAGTATGATATTTCAACCTTATTAATCAATTAGTCTTGGCTGTAACATTTAGTGGGATAACAGATTTTTGCAAAACATTTTTTGACTTCGCCGGTATTGAAAATGGTTAATCTGCAAAATTTTCGAGATGGCAATTTTTTATGGTTAGGCACTATTCTTTATTTTATTACGTAAAAGAAAGTAAAACTGCTTTTTAGCAAAAATTTCACATTGTTACAGTCTAGAGGAATTGATTGTTTATGATGAAAAAACTAGAACCATTAATTGGATGCCTTCAGTGATGTGTGGCTGAAATCGGTCAAACGAAAGTGGCCGCCTGCTAAAGAGGTTTTTCCTTTATCAGTTACGTATATTGGTGACGAGACAAATCACTAAAAACTAAAACATTCTAAATTAAATTTGCATTTTTTTTCCAAAATTTAAGCAGAAATATCAAACAATAATTTGGAAAACTTCTATGAAAGCTACCACTTTCTATCGAAGTGATAGCTTTCATAGAAGTTTTTCGCTATTTTGCATATATTTTGAAAGGTCCATGGCATTTACGAGAAAAAGATTTATAAACTGGAAATAACAAGTTTTGATAAAAAAAAACTTTATTTCACCAAAATTTGGCATTTCTTCAGTCCAGGCAATCCGACTACTAAAAAAAAAACTACATAGTTATACTTTTTCTAATTATTACGAGCTTATTGTAAAATTTGGTCAACATCTGTGTACCGTAAGTGGAGCTTTTATGAGAGCTTTTTAACTTTTACAATTTTGTTCAAAAGTTGATCATTTAGAAAAACCGAAATAGATTAAACGATTAAATTAAACCATTTTTGTATTTATAGCTGACTACATATTTTTATTTGACAATTTACACGATTCACTTTCATTTTAATGTTCTTAAAAACTGATGACGAATTCTTTTCAAATAGCAAAACTTTCTCTCAGATCAAAAAATTCAGTGGCAGTGCGCAAAATTTTAATGGAACTTTATGAAGGTCGATTTACATATGCGACGTACGACGTGTGCCATTCAGAGACGAATATTTTGACATTCGTCACATGGCACATGCCACATGTCGAGAGATGGTTTCATGGTAGATTTACTTATACGATATGTGACGTGTGACAAGTAGAAATGAACATGACGCTTTCTGGACAGCAACTTATATTTGTGACTAGTTTCGCCACGCATACTTTATCAATTTTTTTATATTTTTGTTCTTATTTGAGACAAGCAAACGTCAAAATTTTATTAATTCAAAATTTTGAAGAATCAAACAATTAAAAGGAAAAATGTTAAAGTGATTTTAATATAGGCGATAATAAAAATTACAAAAGATAAAGAAGGATGAAGGAATGAACAAGGCCATTAAAGTAATTTGGTGATTGAAACGAGGCTCCATGAAAAACAGAAGTTTGTTATTTGCCACAGAATTGTTTGATCAATTGTTACGCATAAGTCGAGAACCAATATCTGAAGTAGCCCGACTTTCATTAACGTTGAGATAAATATTTTTATAATAAAAAGAAAATTGTTTGATACATTGACTGAATTTCCATCTTCAACTGTGTTGGAGCTCTTGAACGGGAAACATATCACAGTTCAGGTAATTTCGTAATACGCTGCTATTCTATAAAGATAATTTTGTCTTATCTTTAGGAGTTTAAAAATATACTGGTAGAAACTGTTACAATTATAAATCATCGCGTATTATCGTATTGATGACAATATACAAATCGGCGTCAACATCTTGGAATATTTAGAAATACAACTTTCGGCCAAGTGTTGATCGAGCACAGCTCATTTTTAAATATACCGTCGTACAAATTATTACCGAACAGCGCTAGAATTGCACCACATGTGATTGTCGACGACGAGGCTTTTCCATTAATAAAACATCTGATTACGCCATTTCTGGGAAGAAACACTTCTATTATGGACTTCTCATACCGGAGTCGGTATTCATCGTTTAATACGCTCATTTATCCACGCTTATTGATCATTTATCACGACATTTGGCGTTTTATGGAGAATTTTTAGAAAGCCTATGCGCGCCAATGTTAATAACCACAACTAAGACCCTCTGATGGAGGGCAGAATTCAGTGCCGACCCACCTTCCATGTCAATGTACAGGTTGACATAGAGCTTGCAATGTGCAGGTGGTATACTGTAGTTGTGTGAGTAGGTGAATAGGTGAATGGGTTAATGATGTGGCGTGAATGCGTGATATCACAATGGGCCAAAAATGCATAAGTGTCAAACCACTGAAACCTATAAGCCTATTCACGCAAAACGGGGAAACGTGGTTTAGTTTGTCAAAGCTATAAATAATACTAAATATATTAAAAATATATTTAAAAATAAACAAAAAAAAAAATAATATATATGTAAAATTAAAAAAATTAAAAATTGGATAAAAAATTGTTCGTCTGGATATACGTCTGGGTGTTTTTTGATTGATATTTCAATTACATAATAGGCTCTGCCGTTTTGGCACCCCATATTGGTCATCGTTTGGTCAGGATTGGTCACTGGTTTTTATCGTTTGGTTAAGTGACCAAAAAAAATCCCGGGCGAGGTGCTATTGCAAGAAAATCATAACGACTTTATCAAATTTCGTTAGGTAATCATTAGGTTTAGGATTAGTTACATTTAAATAAAAATTATGCGTTCGGTCACCAATGTGTCACTTTCTATTGCGAACAACAAAATCCAAATTGTATGAGTTCAATAAAATCAGGTTCGTCGCTTATTTGGAAATTTCATTTTACAAAGTTAATAAATTATCCAAAGGGAATATGTATACCGTTTAGATAAAAACTTTTTTTTCAAAGAATTGTATCTAAAGAGGAAGACAAAAGGAGTGTACTACCAAATCACGGTTGTCAAAATCCCGGTTTCCAAATCCCGGTTTTCAAAATCCCGGTTTTCTTCTCTTCTAGTTCCAAAGTCTTGAAAAAAATATTTTTAATTAATTCGGGCCAGCCGGACTAATAATATTTTAGGTAAAGTTAACTAATGCTTTGATAATTTACAATAATTATTTGAAAAAAAAAATTGGTTTAATATCGATTTTGACAAACAATTTGGACAGGTTTTGGAAAAACAGATTGCCTTAAAATGCAGAAAATTTTGGCTGACTATTAAACTATTCCTGCGAGCCCTAAAGATCAAACTGGTATGCTTATATTTGTCGTTTATAAATGCGCTTTTGAATATAATTTCATTATAAGAACGAAAAGCGAATGTTAAAATTCCACGTATCCAGTCAGTATTACATTTTCGTGAAGGAAAATTTTATCATGCAAATTCTTTAACATTTAATAAAAAAATACGAACTATTCCTTAAAACAAATTAAAAAAAATATTTCCAAAAACGAAAAACCTTCTGACATATTTGAACGCCGACACATGCGGCCCTTAGAAACATTCAGCTCTTCGATACATTCAGCCCTTTCTAATTTTGCCCTTCGACATTCGGTCCTTCGATAATCAGCCCTTTGATATCACACCGAATTGTAGAGGCTTCAATAACTCTCGCGGGCACGCAGGAAGTCGCATCGCCCCCTCCTCCGTATTAAGCTCTCCAAAGGCCTTTAGATAAAAATTCCAGGAGACCAGGGTTCAAAAGCACGGGAATAAAGTAGCAGTCTTACTAGTTTTATTCTAAGTGAATGATTCGAATTCAAAACTGATTTTTTGATACAGTAGAATATGGTCGATAGGGATGGAACTTGACTATTTCTTTCGGTTAAAACTCTACAAGTAAGGCCTAAATGGGATTCTAAAATGATTTTCCATGTCTGATGGAAATAAGATTCTAAAATGATTTTTTGACTAAGTTCTGAGATACATCGCCCTTTTTTATCCAGACACGCAGATCTTTATTAAAAAATTATTTAAGAGCCCCATTTCCATCGCACGTGACGAATTTCAACATAATCGATTAAGAAATGGTCTAGTTTGTTACGGGCCCCTTATGTCCGGCTATCACAATCGAGTCGGGTAGACGTCAGTGGAAAATTGGGGTTCAATTGCCGACATAAGAAAGATGGGGCCTGTACAAACCATTGTGTTGTTTCCAAAATTCACTACACAAAAAAAATGAGAAATAGATCCACCTTCCCAATTTACAACAACACCATTGACCAATAATACAAAAGTTACTCCATTATAACAAACAAAATTTATTTATATTAAATGAAAACGAAGATTAAAATTAAGGTAACCATCGTAAATATTATGTGTAGACGATTTATATATAACGTTTATAACTAAACAATTTAGAAAGAAAATTGATAATATTCCCTTAATATAAGAAAATTGACCAAAATAAATAGAGATTATATATATAATTTAGAATATATGGCCTGTTTTTTTATTATATCGGAGACATCACAGAGATAAAAAGAAAGCCTTTTCCGTTTTTTTATTTTATCGGAACGATCAGATAAATTTTTTTGTTTTTTTATTTTCTCTGACCAATCTCAGATAGACATTTTTCTATCTGAATTTGTTTTCAGATAGTTCAGAGAAAAAACGTATTTGAAATATTTAAACAGAAAATATGGCGGACGTTATGGAAAATGGTAATTAATAACGGGTTATCTGATTCGAGGTTGATAAAGTAGAAATCTGTATACCGACATCTGTCAAAGATAAACGTCAAGTACGCTGTCATTTATTTAGTTGACATTCTGCCATTTAAGAATATGGAGTATTTAACAATCGACCAACGCGTTAAAATTATTAAATCTTATTATGCTGATTTTTCGAACAAAATTTTCTTCAGTGATGAAGCTCATTTTTCGCTTGGTGGATACGTTAATAAGCAAAACTGTACAATTTGGGGCTCAGAAAATCCACAATTGATTGTAGAGAAGCCATTACACCCGGAAAAAGTCACTGTTTGGTGCGCATTGTGGTCTGGTGGTGTGATTGGGCCGTATTTTTTTGAGAACAACCATGGACGAACCGTTACCGTCAATTCTGAGCGCTATGGCCGCATGTTAACCGATTATTTTTTACGAAAATCGAAGATTATGATCTTGACGATATGTGGTTCCAGCAGGATGGATCAACCAGTCACGTAACACGAGCAAATCGAGATCTTTTGCAAGAGAAATTTCCTGGACGTTTGATTTCGCGATTGGCTGATGTCAATTGGCCTCCAAGATCCTGTGATTTAACGCCTTTGGATTTCTTTTTGTGGGGCTACGCGAAAAATCGTGTTTACGCAAACAATCCTCAAACTCTTGACGAATTGAAAACTAATATTCGTAAGGTAATGGCCGAGATACCGCCCGAAATGTGCCGAAAAGTCATTGAAAATTACCTCAAAAGAATCAAGGCCTGTAAGAAGTCCCGTGGAGGACATTTGAATGATATATTGTTTAACTAAAAATGGCAAGGATCAATCTGTAAAATGAAATAAAAATTACAATACATTCCGAATATTTTGTGTGTTTTTTTTTAAGTTTACTTTATCAACCTCGAATTAGATAACCCTTTAAATTAATTTGTAATTATAATTTGTAATTTATATTAGTTTATAATTATAAATAAATTAATTGTAAAATTAATAGGCTACCCAGCAGAATAAATTACGTCAAAAATATGTAGAAACAACGTGGATTCCTCAACGTTCACATATAATGTAACTTTAATTTATTTTATCAAAACGATGTCCTAGGATGCACTTATATAAGTAAACGTTAACTTAGTAATGTAAAATCACGAGTATTCTTAAGCGTAAAATAAACGATACACATCCACGTTAAGAACTGGTTTAAATTGCACGATAATTTATCGTTGAATAGATAACAATTATTTTACGATGATTGAGATACAAAATTGCGGCAAATCAAATATATAATTCATTATTCATATTTTAAAAAATACAGGTATTTTATTATAATTTTATATTTATTGAACATTAATCACATTTTATTTCAGGCATTGGATGCAATTTTTTATAGCATCGTTAATATTATAACGATTTACTTAAATACTACAAATTCATAAATATTTCAGTCTTTTTCGTAGATTATATATATATATATATATATATATATATATATATATATATATATATATATATATATATATATATATATATATATATATATATATATATATATATATATATATATATATATATATATATATATATATATATATATATATATATATATATATAAATGATAATATTTATATGGGGTCGGCGATTGATCGTCGTCGAGGAAAGACGTGTTTTTGTCTCTCCTCGAAATAAATAAATTATTTAATTTAAATTTGTTATAGTTAACTAATAAATAACTAATAATTTTATATGTGTTAAATAAATAAATAAATAAATAATAATAATAATTTGTGTAAATTGATAAGTAAAGTGAAAAGTTGTACATATTGTATGTTTATATAAATTTGTGTGTGGTGTGTTTGCATTGGTGTAGATTATGTACGTAACAATTTGCACTTATATTACATATTTTAATACCATTGCTTGAATGCATCACACGCGCTATATGTAAACCTTCAATATGTATGACTTTTTTGATTCCAAAGGATGCTAAGATAAGTGTTGTCCATTTATTCATTGTTTCAATACATATTTTAATTATTATATATACTTTTTCCAAATAAATTTTAATTATATAAACCTTTTAACTGTATTTTATAACTCATAAAGGTGTAGAGTACTAGTATTCTCATCTAGTGGGTCAATCGAGTATAGTTTGCGTGAGAAAGGGATTTTTAATACCGTTGTTCTGTTTTTGTTACACTCGCTTAACAATTTTTGTTGTTGTTTCGCTGCGATTATTTTTCATTTTTTTTGTCGGTAATTTTGAATTCTACATTTTGTTTGGTATGCATATATATTTATTCGTACATTATATATTTTGCATGGAGATTAGTATTGGAGGTGTATAGCGGGGTATACATACATTCCAATATCCACTAAAAATGTGGTTTTGCGATGTATATACATAGCTTGTTATATGCTTTTAGCTTTGGATAATTGGTCGTTGGGTATATATGTGTTGGTTTGGTTACGATGAAACAATTTACAAGATCAGGGTTGTTTTTGTTTTCATATTATTTTATTTATATTCATTACATAATTATTATATATTTGTTATATGCATAGGTATTTACTTTTTGTGCTTGTGTGTGTAAATGTTGTTCGATATGAAAAGACACAAAAAAAACAGAAGATCAAATCATAGATTTTAGTTGTTGTTTTCCTTGTTGTTCGCCTTTTCATTGATTTCATTTGTGTGATCAATTTTCACAGAGGCGGCGAGGATATGGTGGGGCCGTATTGCAATAAATTTTCTTTGATATTTGTGGTAGAGTGCTTTGAATAGATTTCGTTCATGATGAGTCGGTGTCTGTGGTTTATGATGGTTGTTCATTGAACATTGTGTTTCTCAACTTACGGAGGGTTATATCCATATAACATGCTCTGTCGTTACCTGTATTTGTAAGCTATTTTAGGCTATTTTAAATCGTTTTGTTTGGGAGTTGATGTCAATCAATTATCAATCAATTGTTGGTATAAAAAGGTAAATTTGAGTTTTGCATGGAACCCTTGTCTTAAGTTTGGTTTTGTATATCCGGGTTGGTATCTTTGCTGAATATTATAGATGTTTTTCTTAAAGTTTACCGTCGGTTTCGCAGGAGTTGAGTCATTTTTGAAATTTTAGGATGATCGGTCGTACGTTGGGGTTTTTGAGCTGTAGGATTGCCGCGATACTTTTATAATCACGACTGTATGAAGCATGGGTGTTGTCGATTAGTGATGTTGATGGGAGATCGCTTGGAGAATGGTAGAGGTGTCACGGGGAGAGGATTCAAACCGTCTTTTGGGGTTGTTTCGGATATAACTTTGTGTGTTGCAGTGTGTTTTTTGTTTATAGAGGGGGTGGGTAACGAGTACTCTGGGATAAACATAACATATTCTTTGGTACATTTTACTATGACTATTTATAAAATAATTCTTTTCACAATGTGATTTCAGAGATTATTAGAATTTTACTAATATTCCTTCATACAGTTATTCAGCGTTTGACTATTAAATCATTACACATATTTTAATTTGGTGAGAAATTTAGAGTTATCGAGGTTTTTTAATTTAAAAGTCAGAAGAGCAGACAATAGGAATCATAATGGCTATCGGGTTTCTAATAAATTTGTCATTTCAGCGAATACTTTTTGGAATTGCATATATCTTGGAAGCTACAGATTAAATTTGAAATGCAGTTAAATATTGCTGTACTTAGATAGTTTTTCAGGGATCATGGCTTTTTTTAATTAAATTATTTTCTAGGTTGTTTCGGGAGACTGTCATGAAGAGGTTGTTTGGGAGACAGTAAATTGATGAAGGTTTTGATTAGCTTGTTCTAGGTTTGATAAACAATTATCGCTGGTTGTTCTTTTTATGATTTATTTAATACGATTGGGTTATTTGGAAAATGGATCCTACAGTTGTGCTAGCTACTTATTAATTCTGCCATCTTACAGATTCCGGATTGCTTTAAAATAACTTCAATTCTGGTTTAATTTGTTTAGGTATTGGGGTTCTAAAACTGTGCAAAATATACATTAGTGATATTACTTTACATATATCAGATTAGCTGTTTTTGAAACCAGTTTTCATTTGGC
Organism: Nephrotoma flavescens; assembly: GCA_932526605.1. Lineage (NCBI taxonomy): Eukaryota > Metazoa > Arthropoda > Insecta > Diptera > Tipulidae > Nephrotoma > Nephrotoma flavescens. The sequence goes on along the minus strand of OW052220.1, from coordinate 89,456,036 downwards.
CATTAGGGATGGCAAGGACAAGTGATCTTCACATTATATAATTTTTTTATTTAACTATTTTTTTATAAATAAATCCATTAATTCAGCAGATTCTACCATTTGAAGATAAAAAGAAGGTCGTCCGTTCCTTTCGTGCTTTGATACTAGTACTGCAATATTTAGTGATTTCTGGATTCGATTTGTTTTAATTTATTTTGATTTAACTTGTTTTAAGAGAAATTTAGTTAATACTAATCATAACATTACATTTATTTCATTCAAGCTAATTTAACTCTTAATAATGACATTTTATTTCAGGAAATTTACTGCAACTTAATTAATAAAGATTTTTAATTATAATTATATTTTTTTAGGATGCTGAGTTCTGAATATATCGAAAAAAAATCAAAAATAACTGTGTTGTCTTGTGCTAACCGTCTTATATTACATTTCAACTAACAATTTACTAACTATTGACTACTTAGGTGTCTGAAACCGGGTCAATTTCCATAATAATTAACAAACCTTTCCTATCCCTCCATCTTGTTATATGTAAAAGAGTGTGCGGATGGGCCCGGCGTCAACCGGGAATCTTACTTAGGTTTGGTCGCACATTCCAATCAATCAATCAATCAATCAATCAAATATATATAAATGATAATATTTATATGATTATTTAGGTATCTCTAAATTATATAAAATTTTACTTAATTATTTAACATTACTAAACAATAATCACATTTCTTTTCTAGATTTTATATGCATTTCTAGATTTTATATGAATACCTATTTCAATTTTATTACAGAAGGTTTACATTTTTAGTCAGAACGTCTAAATTATAAAATTTAACTTAATTTTCAATAATACGAGTATTAATAATCACATTTCATTTCAGAATTATTTTGCGGTTTTCTATATCATCGTTATTACAATAAACGATTTACTTAAAATTATAATTTCAAATTTAATTAAATTTGAATTTAAATTCATTGACGATATTTAATATTCTCATTTATTGCTCGTAGCTTTTTCTTTTTTTTTGTCGTTTAAAGCGCCGCATCCGCGCAGCATAATACATCTGCGCTCTTATTGAATTTATGTATTCACTATAATCTTAAGATTATCAAATTTGATTGTATCTCCTTGCCAAGCTTCTGTAAAAATAAATAATAATAATTAGAAATAATATTAAATTTTATCTTATATATTTATTTACTAAATAATGCCAAATTTAATGATTTTAAATCTGTAAATGATTTTCTGTTATGCGAACCATCCCAATTGTAAGAAGCTAATAAGTCGTCAGTAAAGATAATCGCGATTCCAAAGGAGTTGGGGCAGGCGTAGTTCGTGGGCTTAACAATTCTAACATGTTTTATCTGTAAAAAATAAGCCTTATAAGTTTAATATAAAAATGTTTAGTATGTTACAAATATAATACAAAGCGTTGTTTAAAAGATTTATTTTCCTCAATTTTTAAATTAATTAACTCTAAATCTTCTGCGATTGGTAATAACTTTATTGGATTTTGAATGTCATCATCACTTTGACCTTCCAATTCTTTAATGTCTTCCTTAATTTCTTGAAGCAGTGTGAATACATTTTCTAATCTAATTTCCAATTTTGCCACACGATTTAAGAGTTGATCATTTCAGGATTAAGACTTATAACTTGATAGTTCATCGAGTCTAATTCGGATTCGCGAACATCTTGTATATTTAAAATTTGTGTAGCTTGTGAGTCTGGTTGCTTAACTGTTTCCATTTCGTGAATATCCCTATGAACTTCTGCAAAATTGGGTCTTAACTGTTGTTGATTTTTTTTTTTTTAACTTTTAGTGTTAAAGTCGTGTTTGCTGTAATCTGTTTTGAAATTAAGTTCCGAGGGCTCATCATCCGAGTTTAAATTGAAATCGGAATTCATTTTTTTTTGTTTTGAAAAAAAATGTCTAAAATGCCGCTTGGAAATACTATACAATTTTATTTTATCGAAACATTATTTATTACTTACTTCGGTATTTATTTATTATTAATAAAATATATTTAATGTTTTTATATGATTTAAAAAAATTTATTATTATTGCACTAACGTTTACATTCTACTCCGTCTGTCATATATGGTATTAATATGGCTAGCCATATATACGCAGTAAAAAAATGTAGATGCCGCTAACTTTTCCATGAAGAAATAACGTCAAATAAACGTGAAAAAGTCAACGTTGAAATTACTTGTATTTAAAATGGAACAAAAAATATAAAAGAAAAATTGTTTCTCTTTCTAGCTTATGTAAATAGTAGTACGTTTAAATTAAGTCGAAATATTACTCCAATGTAAACGTTAACCAAAATTCTGCTGTGTAATTTATTATTTGTTCGTGGTAGACACCCAAATTAAATGGACAACAACAAATATATTATTTTTATTAAATGAAATAAAATTGAGTTCAATAATCTTCAAAATGGTATAATATTGTACCTATGTGTAATTAACTATTTCCGTCAATACAAACATAATTTGCTCCATTTTCATTTTAATTTGCACCTTTATATATTACTCGTATAATTTCGTCATCACTCCAGCTGAAATGTCAATCGGTTGTCTAATATTCAGTGGTCTTTACATATTTTCAGTACAGTGTATAAAAATCGGTGAAAAGCCTTTTCATATAAAATATTATCAGATTTGTCAGATAAATTATCTCTCTGATTTATCTGATACCTCGGACACAATAAAAAAACAGGCCAATAGTATAGGATATGAAAGTGGATGAAAATATATAAATGAACGCTTACAACTAGACTCACCCAGTTTTCCCGCAGAGTACTCGTTGGTCAACCCCGTGGTATCTGTGAAAAAAATATTAAAACTCGTCGTACACTTTCATTCACTTTCTTTAAAAATTAACCGTTATAACTGCTTAAAGATTGCAGAATTTTCTTTCTTATAATTCTTATTATTCTTTTCAAATCTTAATTTTTTTATCAAATTTCTTTTTCCTTTTTTTTTATTTCTTTTTTTTCACTAGAACTTACACTTCTAAATTAATTGATAAACTAGATATAAACTATATTTCTATTTTATAGCTACAAAACTTATAGCTACAAAACTGATAACATATTATATAACTTTTTTCCTTTTTATTTTATTTATTTATTTTTTTTTATTTTATTTTTTTTTTAAACACGTATATTCTGAATCAATAGTTCCGTAATGTAAAAATTCCGTTTTATAGACCACCTATGAGTACGGTTTATTTATTTATTCCCAACGTATATAGAGTCACTCGTGCTACTGGACCGCAACTCGTTTAGGAAATTAGTTTTAATCCTGCGTTAAAGATGAAACGGATTAAATGGACGTATAATTGATGATATCCGTTTTTGATTTATTCATGCGAGCGCTCTGATGAGGCCACCGCCAGGTCACTTGTCCCACAATTTCGGGTTAAACTAAAAATTACACCGCCTAGGCATCACAAATATAACACGAGGTAGAAATTAATAAAAATTCCCACAAACAGCAAACAAATAAGCTTACTCTTATGATGATCGAAAACTTCTAGCTTTCCTGTTCAAGGTTTTTATAACTTTTAATATTTTAATTGTTATTATTTAGTTTTCTTTTGGATCACTAATGATTTTACTTTTAAAGTAAACACTTTAGCATGAATTCTATGCTTGGGGTATGTCACTCTATACTTGCCACGATGGCCTCACAAATTATAATGAAATTATTTGTAAAGTATCTGTGCAAAAAGAAAGCTAACTCTCTTGTTCAGTATATACATAAATGTACACAATTACAGATTACATTGAGTATACAACAACAATCGTATGATCGAGAAAAAAAATTTATAAAACTTGACTATATACTACCAATGTGGTTATATATACTTATTATTATGCAATGGTTATATACTAAGTATATAAAGTTTATTGCTAGAGTATATATAAAAACATCATAAAACTGATTTTTGGATAGATGATAAAACGTAATATGTACTTGAAAATAATATTGTCACAATTAGAACTGGTCAGCAATCTTTAAATCACTTTGATTATTGGATAGCCGTAACAAGTTCCGTCCCTAAAGACAATATTCCAGAACTTTATCAAACATCATTTTAAAATTCCATTTAGATCCCACATATCGATTTTCGACATAATTGGTTAAGTCAGGTTTTATCCCTATCCGCCTTATTCCAGAACTTTATCAAAAACGCACTTTTTCAATCCCATTTAGGACCCACATGCCGAGTTTCAACTAAATCAGTTAAAAAACGGCCTAGTTCCATAGCGATGACCATATTTCAGAACTTTATCAACAAATAAATTTAGAAACCCATTTTCATCGTGTTAATCGAATTTTAACAAAATCTGTTAAGAAATAGCCATTTTCTAGAACTTTATCACAAACGCATTTTTGAATTTTATCAAAAAATAATTTAAAAGTCCCATTTTCCCAAATGGCAAATTTTAAAAATTCAAACCGGTACTTACTAAAAAACTAGATTTTTTATACAAAACTGGGATTTTGAAAACCAGGATTTTGAAAACCAGGATTTTGGAAACCGGGATTTCGTTACACACCCAGACAAAAGATACAACCAATTTAATTTTTTGATTTTTCATGACTCGTTGAGGATTGGTTACTAGTTCCTTTCGTTTGGCCATCCTTACCTAATGATTTATTGCGAAAATTCGTTAAAACTTACCATTTCCATACGTTTCGAAGTGTTCGGGTCTGGTAAAATGCCCGATGTTAATAATTTTATAAATCCAATGATCAGAATCGTTTGATACCAATCCTCAATGGCAGTCGTCGAAACAAACCCAATCTTTTAATTTTTAGATTAATAGTATTAGTCCAGTTTTCAGCCTCGTACGCTTCGAATTGTGCGGAAATGGTGCGTTTTTAACGAATTTTTTCAATAAACTATTAGGTAGAGATGGCCAAACGAAAGAACCAAAAAATTGAATTGATTATATCTTTTGTCTTCCACTTTAGATACAATTCTTTGAAAAAAAAAATATTTTTGTCTAAATGGTATATCCAGTTGGATAAGTTATTAACTTTGTAAAATGAAATTCCCAACTAAGCGACGAACCTGATTTTAATGAATTAATACATTGGGCGCTTTCACGACACCAAACAGTGTTGGGAACATGTTGAGTAAAATCGCAGCCAACGTTATGAAAATGTTTAGCTCAATAAATTTTCATATCAAATTGACGGTGATTTCACTAATCATGATAGGGTACCTAAACGCGCCCAATTCCAATATTGTTTTTCCGCAATAAGAACTGACCTATTATTGACCAAACGCCAAGTGTTGACCAACCCTGACCTAACGACCAATCCTGGAACCGTTAGATGGGGCTAAAAAGGTGGAGCCTACATAATAACAATTTTTTTTTAAAAAATACTTCAGTTTAAAATGAAATTATATTTGGAGTGTTGCGTTTAAATGTTATTGACCAGCGTATACTATGTCATCGATCGATGGTGCTTGTTTTGAATAAATATTTTCACCAAAACTCTTCAACCAGTTTTTAAATATTTAAATATTTGGAATTGGATCATATTTTTACTCAGCTATTTGCTCATAACAAAATTACAAAAAAATAACTTAATGGCAAAAAAGGTATTTATTTGGTATAACAATTATTCTGAATTGTTATTTATCTTGTATAACGATTTCGCATTAAATTTCCAATCAAGATTATAGATACGTGTAACGACGAACCCTTATACGAAAAATTTATATTAAATCAGAAAACAATACAAAAAATACCACAGTTTGTATTTACACACAATAAAAACCCTCCAGACAGAAATCGAAATAATCACCGACCAAATACTCGCATGTATAGCGTCTACGTATTTTAATAATAATTTCCGATTTGCTTCCTGCGGCATCACTTATTTACAATAAGCCAGGGAATCGTCAAAAACAAAACAAAAAAAAACCACACCACAACACAACATTATTATCAGTTATCATAGTGTTGTCGTTGAATATGGTATATAGGGTAAAATATACAAATATATCTAGATAAATAAATTTGCATAATGTGTAAATTTAATTACAATCTAATCTATGTGTACCCAAAATAACAACACGAACAAATAATAATACAATTTTCCAAATGAAAAAATAAAATAGGAATTTTTTTTTCCTTTTTTGTGGGGTTTGTTCCTTTCTCGATTATTTTTTTTTTGTGTACTATGTGATTATATCAACGCCAGAGATAATATTTTAACAATCAAAATTCATGAAACCATAGCAAAATATAATATAAATAAATAAAAATCATAACAATATTTAAGATAAAAAATAAAAAAATTTAATTTTATACGCTGCGGAATCAGAGAGTAAGAGTAGAATAATGTAACAAAGGCAGTTTTTCACATCAGCTACTTTTTATTTGGTAAAATTAATTTTTTTTTGTACACAATCTACATATTTCGGAGAAATAATAGCAACAATAAGCATATAATATTATGTATATGTACTCAGTATTCTCTGTAAGTAGAGACGAAACAAATACCTAATAAAAATGTAATTTTTACTTGTTATTCTATCTAATTTATGATATTGGGTACGAGAAACATCACATCGGAAATGTATTTTGTATACGTATACGATACGAGCAGATATTATAGTAAACAAAAACTTTCTGCTATCTGTATCCTATTTTTATGGTTAGGAAATTAGAAAATTAGGTAATTAGTGTGTTTTGTTTGTTATTCACTTACATAAGTATAAAATGCATCCATTATTTAAATTTTTGGTTTGATTTAATTAAACAATTTGTAAAACTGCGTATATTCGGATAATAAAAGTTTATTGTAATCGAATTCTACAAAGAAATATAACTACGAATATATAATACTTTCGGAATTTAAGAATATTTCACCCATACTCGAATGACAGGGGCCCCGCCTCGACGACGATTTTATTTGGACGTATAATTGTTTTTATTCAGAAAATTTTGAAAACGTTGGAAGCGAAATGAATTGAAATATTTTTGATACTTTTAAATTTACTTTAATCGTAAAAAAATTGGCACAAAGCGAGAAATTAAACTTACCGATTTGGTAAAACTAGCTTGAAGGAACTACTAGCTGAAGTACCGGGCTTTGCCCAGGTTAAAATTCAACTGCTTAACTTCGATAGGTGTTTTTTTTTATTTTATAACTAATTAAAAAATATTTTGTTAGGTTTACTGCCATGCTTGCTTGTAAACCACATTTTTTGATTTTCCTCCCGGAGCTAAAACATACAAATTTTTAAGGTCCCTAATTATTTGTTAACAATCCCACGGTTTTCCCGGGAGCCAAAATGTATTCGTGCTAAATTTGTAAGCAAACGCTATTAAGGATCAAAAGTTTGCAAATATTTTGTAAATTCCTGCTTACAGGTGAGCATGGCAACGGGGCAACATTTGTTGATCAATAACCCCACTATGTTTTTTGTCGGTTAAAACGTATTCGTGCAAAATTTGGGAGCAATCGGCTGGGTGGATCAAAAGTTTTCATACATTGTAAATTCCTGCTTACAGGTGAGCATAGACAAGTGGTAACATTTTTTGGTCATTAACCCCCTATGTTTTTTCTCGGCTACTAAAACATATTCATTAAAAATTTTGGAGCAATCGCTCAAATTCATCAAAAGTTGTCATATATTATAAATTCCTCCTTATACATGTGAGCACGGGAAAAAAGTGGTAACATTTTTAGATCACTTTTTAGCGCCCGAGAAAAACATAGGAGGATATGTTTTTCTCGGGCGCTAAAAAGTATTCGTGCAAAATTTGGGAGCAATCGCTCGAGTGGATCAAAAGTTTTCATTCACTGTCAATTTCTGCTTACAGGTGAGCATGGAGAAGATATCATTTTTTGATCAATAACCCTCCCATGTTTTTGCTCAGCTTTTAAAAAGTATTCGTTAAGAATTTTGGAGCAATCGCCCGAGCTCATTAAAAGTTGTCATATATTTTAAATTTTCCCTTATACAGGTGAACATGGGGAAAATGTAAATTTTTTTGATCACTTAACCGCCTTTGTTTTTCTCTGCTACTGAAACGTATTCGTTCAAAATTTGGAAGCATTCGCTCGAGTTCATCAAAAGTTGTTATATATTTTAAATTGCTCCTTACAGGTAGATTGTTTTAGATGTTTTTTCTCGGCTACTAAAACACATTCGTTCAAAATTTGGGAGCAATCGCTCGAGTTCATCAAAAGTTGTCATATGTTTTAAATTCCTGCTAACAGATGAGAATAGTGAAGGGTTAACATTTTTTGATTACTAAACTCATTATGTTTTTTCTCAGCTACTAAAACGTATTCGTCCAAAATTTTGGAGCAGTCATTGGAGTGGATCAAAAGTTTTCATATATTGTAAATTGCTGCTTACAGGTGAGCATAGAGAAGTTGTAAATTTTTTTGATTACTAACTCTTCTATAATTTTTCTCTAGTGATTAAAAGATTCGTGCAAAATTTGGAAGCAATCGCTCCAGTGGATCAAAAGTGTTTGTGGAACAAACATAGTTACATACATACATTTTTTCTTTTATATATGATGAAAAATTCCTGAAATCACAAATTTTTGTAAGTCATGTTTTAATTTTATGATTTTTATGTTTTGAATGTGTAGCCTTGATTAAAACAAACATTTTGAGACACTTAATTTTTTTTGGTTCTTGTTGTTGTTAAAGATACAGGGTGTCAAAATTTGAGAAAAATGATAATCATGGTGTAGTATTTATCGCAATAAAAAGAAAAATAATTGTCCGATAATTATGATGTTGGGCTCATGTTAAAGGTAAGTTAATAAGAATTTTTAAAAAAAATATAAATATATTATATTGTTTAAATCCTTCTTCTCTAAATTTCCCGCCAAAATGTTCTTTTTAAATTTTCTCAAAAACCTTTTTTTTTTTCTAGAATTCGATTCTAGAATTCGATAATTAATATTTTACAACATATCAAAAAACTAGAATACCGTTATTTTTTGCTTTCTTGCAAAGAGCTTTAGTAAGAGAAGTATTTCATTTTTATATGGAAAGCTATATAGATATTTCTCAGTGTTTTGAAATTGTTTACAAAAGTGGTAGTTCACTTAATTTGTATGTTTTGTATTTTATTTATTGTACAATTTTGCGTCATATTTAAGTATGAGTCAGTATTTCGGGTTATTTTATAAAAGACTAAATAAAATGTCGTTTCCCCCCTTTTTTATTGAGGGTGGATTATTTTTACTTGACGCAGGCGTACCTGTTAAACGATGAGTAATTTATTCGAAAACAAAAAAAGAACAATGTTGAAATAAATAGGAGTAAAAATTAAAATTTTTGATTAGTTGACATTGCGAATTGTAGACAACATTTTAAATAAGGAACAAGATTTTTTAAAATTTGAAAAATTTACAGTGTGTTAAACTGAGTGTAAGTTTAAGTGGATAAATAAGTACTAGTGCGCTAAATTTGATAATGGATACATTTCGAAAGTGTTGTAAAACATATCACGATTCAAAGTGTTCGAGTAAACTAAAACCAGTTACGGATTATGTTAAGCAATTTATTCCACAATCAGTTGAGAATCAAGATAATTTGTATCTCTGTTCAACGTGCTATATAAATATTACCTGCAAACGACGAAAAATAGAATCACAGTTGTCATCAGTTGCGGGACCATCAACAACATCACCTCTAACACCGTAAATAGCCGATAACGATAAAAGCAGTGATAGTGAATAGTGTTATTTAAAAAATGTGTCCGTTTTGGAAAAAATGAATGAAGTGTTACCCTTTCTTGGAAAGTCTCCTATACATCCGAGTACGTTAGAAGCCAGGCCAAAACATCAGCAGCAAAAATAGCTAATAGATTTAGCTTCAATAATACCATCAACATCTTTGGTTCCGGGAACGCTTTCGAATCAGTCCGTGCCGCTTTCGAATCAGTCAACCGAAGATCAAAGGAAGGTTGCACTATATGATGAATTGATTGGTGATCTAAAAGCTAAATTCAAAGAACTGGAGAAAACCAGTGATAAGATTCAGCTACTTACTATATTGCCAAAATCATTAACCATTCAAGAAATCCAGAATGAGTTCAAGGCAACGCAACATATGGTCCGAACCGCTAAAGATGAAGTAGGAAAACGAATAAGTGATGAGCTGAAGCAAGCAGTATTATCTTATTATGATGATGATGTTAGTCGGATAATGCCAGGCAAAAACGATTGTTTAACAGTCGATAAAGTTAAAGTTCAAAAGCGGCTAATGTGTACATTAAAAGAGTGCTACGAAGGATATAAAAGGATGTATCAAGATGACGAATAAAAAAAAATGGGTTTTTCTAAATTTTCACTACTTCGTCCAAAATACTGTGTACAACCAGGTAGTAGTGGAACGCACACAGTCTGCCTGTGTACCATACATCAAAATGTAGAATTAGTTATTTATGGCACCAAAATGGAAACTATTACCAACGTAAAGATAGCGCACTACCGGGATTGTATTTCAAATATTTTATGTGATGAGCCTACACCAACATGTTACTTTCTACAATGCGAAAGCTGCCCAGGACTGGATAACTTTCAAGAATATTTGAAAAATTCATTTCGGGAACATGGCTGCGAGGATGCTGAGTTAAAATTTAGTCAGTGGGTTTCTACCGATAGGTGCAATCTGGAGACCTTTTCTCAACCGTTGGATGAATTTCTGGATTATTTCATAAATAAGCTGAAGAATCTGTTACCTCATTGCTTCATTTCACTTCAGTAGTAAAGCTTCTTAAAGTATAAAAAATTGGTGCTGAAGTCTACGGAGGTGATGGTTTTTCGTGATTTTGCAGAAAATTATGCATTTATAATGCAAAATTCCGCACAAGGATTTCATTGGAATAATAAGCAAGCGACTATTCATCCATTTGTAATTTACCAAAATTTGGGTGGCCACACTTTCATTATAATATCGGATTGTCTTCACCACGATACTGTAGCGGTTCACTTATTCATTGAAAAATTGATGCAGTTCTTGAAAACTAAAATATCCAGTTTATCTAAAATTTATTATATTACCGATGGGGCAGTCACGCATTATAAAAATTATAAAAATTTTAAGTACATCTTAAAACACAAAGAGGATTTTGGAGTTGATTGTGAATGGCATTTCCATGCAACAGCTCATGGAAAAGGTCCATGTGATGAAGTAGGAGGTACCATCAAAAGAATGGCATCCAGAGCTAGTCTCATAATTGAATACAGCAGTACAATAACGAATGCAGATGAATTATTTAAATGGGCTAAAACGTTGAAGACAGATATCAATTTTGGATTTTGTTCAGACGCAGAACTTAAATCCAAGCAAATCAAACTTGCAACTAGGTTTGAAAATTTAAAAACAGTAAAAGGAACTCACAGTTTCCATGCAGTTATTCCAACAGAGTATGGCTATTTGAAATGTAAAAAATATTCTAATTCTGACGATTATGTTAAATTTAAATTGTTATTTGAATAATATTTAATGTTAAACAATAAAATAAAATTATCAAAAGAATTTGGGTTTGAAATTTTAAATATATGTAATTAAATTTGAATAATAAATATTAACACTAGATTTACCACACCAGTCAAAATGACTGGTTTTAAAATTTATATTTTCAATTTACTACTTTCACCTTTTACTACTTATTATGTTCAATTAACTAATAAATATAGTTATAATTAATATAATATATTACAATTAACTTAATTGAAGTAATTTATCATTTTTTTAAAATAAATTAAGACCGGAAACCCTACTAAGCATTTTTTCTAAAACCAGTCATTTTGACTGGTGTCGGTAGAAATAGGTATGGTCAAATTGTCGGTATGTCTAGTGTTAATAATTTAACTGAACTATCCTTTTTGTAAACAATTTCAAAACACTGAGAAATATCCACTGAAATACAATTTTTCCATTTAAAAATGAAATGCTTTTCTAACTAAAACGAATTTTGCAAGAAAACAAAAAATAACGGTATTCTAGTTTTTTGATATGTTGTAAAATATTAAGTAACGAATTCTAGAAAAAAAAAGGTTTTTGAGAAAATTTAAAAAGAACATTTTGGCGGGAAATTTAGAGAAGAAGGATTTAAACAATATAATATTTTTATATTTTTTTAAAAATCCTTATTAACTTACCTTTAACATGAGCCCAAAATCATAATTATATTAAATAAACAACATCATGATTATCGTTTTTCTCAAAATTTGACACCCTAAATCTTTAACAACAACAACAACAACAAAAATATTAAAGTATTTCAAATTTTTTTTTTCAATCAAGGCTACACATTCAAAACATAAAAATCATAAAATTAAAACATGACTTACAAAAATTTGTGATTTCAGGAATTTTTCATCATATATAAATAATCGATTACTACCCATACTAACCAGGAAATTAGCACGTTTCTCGTTGAAAATTAAATCTTTAAATTTATCTCAGTAGTTTCAGATCTAGGTGAGATTGGCAAGATGTTAGAAGATTGGGTTCGATCTTAAATTAACAAATTTATTTGTCTCATCACCAAACTACACAAATATCAATAATACTTTGTACTTGCATACAAAGTATAGTCACATTGCCTTAGCGAATTATTATGTTTCGCTACGGAATTATCAACCCTTTCGTAATCTCGAAATTTTGGTTATTCTAGGTAACAGCCAGATATTGTTTTTACATCTAGGTAAGCCTAACAAGACGTTAGAAACTTGGCCTCCAACTAATGAAACTTGAAATTTTTTTCTGTTTCTTTGAATCTGTTCTGGGACCTATGCCTTCTCAATGCTAGCCTATAAGTTACTGGCGTTGATGATGGGCCGGCCCGTGAGTTCTGCACTCCAGCAGGAGGCCATGGTTTTGACCTTGTTAAATTAAGCCTGAGAAGTCGAAATTGAAAACCCGATAATGCAGATAGTGTCTTGACTACTTCAGCCAACAGTTAAAGAAATTTTATGTTAATCGAAATATCCTAGACAAAAGTGACTAACGTATAAAATAAGCCGAAATCATATGTATCATGTCTAATACAACAAACAAAATTTTCAATTTAATCGATAATAATTTACTGTTTCATGTGTATAGTAGCGTAGCATACGGTCACCTTTCAAAAATTTATTAAAACTTAAAGTTAAAAGTGTTATGTTTGGAAAAGGACTAATTTGAAAAGGTTTGTAAGTGGTAAGAACTTGAGAAAGTATAGTAATTAAAAATACCAAGTCTGTTTCATACAGCCAAAAATTGCGGATAAAATGATCAAGCTATATAATTGTCGTTAAAGTGGTTTGCTAGTCAAGACTATGCCAGACATAAACCAATCTGAATACGGTTCTGATGAGATTCTAGGGGTGAAATTTTGATTTTCCCCTTGATTCGATTCTCCCCTTGATATCGACACCAATCTGAATATGCTAAATTGATAGCGCATGAACACAGGTAAATTTTATGATAGTAAAAGTAAATTGGGGTGAATTTGATGGGGTTATAGTGGTGAATTTTTTTTTGTCAATATGTTGCTCGAATGACAAATGATTTTATCGAATAAAAATGGGGAAAATGTAAATTTTACTCCTATAACCTCATCAGACTCAGTCCGAAATAATAATCAAAATCTATACCTATTGTCATAGGCTATCGAATCGTCAGAGTCAGATTGGTGTCAATCTGTGAGAATCTTGAATGATGGATAATTTTACCATCGAAACAACGTTAAATGGAACATTTCACCATACTGTTAAAGTTAGCCGAAAGATAATGCCGATAGTGTCTTTACTATTCCAGCCAAAAGATGGTAGTGCAGATTTGGTTTTTGCTATACCAACCGAAAAAATATTTTACAGCCGAAATAGCAGACATTACTCGATATACACCCCTATTCCCCTAGTCGCATCACTTCAAGTGACGTGACTACTCATCTTCCCGATTACAAGATCATTACTTACAAACTTACAAAATAATTGTTCAATATAATGTCGTTCTGGCTGTTTTTTTTATCTTAGTATGCTGTTTTATAAATATTTCCTTGCGACTGCTATCACTCCAAATGACAATTTTTATCACTTGAAATTTTGACGTGACAAATAAATAAAAAACATTTTAAACTATTGAAGCCAACTATGATTTAAAAAATTTTCATTGAGAGTTTTGCACAAAATTATTTAGTAAATTCTGATTTTAAGATCTAGTAACCAGGAAGAATCATAATGACGTCGCATGAAATGATACGTCTAAGAGAATTGAGCGGATAGTTCTGCTATCACCCCTAAATAACTGAATAAATTAATTAATAAAACATTTTGTATTTTTTAGGTTACCCACTTTCCCATCGACCGTACTACGTTTATTTGATATATTATAATCCTAGGTAAACCCAATTTTGGGCAAGTCTGAATGGGATAGGGGTGTGTAATTTGGTATTGGTAAAGTTTCAAAATTTTCGGATTTTGTCAAAGACACTATCTGCATTACCATCTTTCGGCTGGATAATATCAGCTAACTTTAATAGGATTATTTAACTGGCAATTTCACAATTACCGACATTTTTCTGATGCACATTGAAGTATATATTCTTTGTCGACGCAGCCCACGTATAAAATCTGCATTATCGCCATTTTAAAATGACTTCCATGGGGGTAGCAAAATCGAAATCTACATTACCAGCTTTCGGCTGAGTTAGCAGACACAATCTACATTACCATCTCTCGGCTGAAAACTTTCGGCTAACTTTAACAGTATATAAAGTTTTGTTAATTTTTATCACAGATCGTAATCTGATGATAAAGAATCCCTTTTATATCCTGCCCCTATCTCCCAATCCAAACGCTAAAGAAGTTGAATTCTTTAAATAAAAAAATTCGGTCGTATCATCTTGCTGCAATGATCAAACTGCAAAAATATTAAAACCACTTTGCACTTACATACTAGGGCTGTGTGCCAAACTTACGGTAACCCTTTTACTATGGTAAAAACGGGGTTTAGGACAGTATTTTAGATAAGTTTGCCATAGAGTTTTTTTATTAAATAATTGAATTTACCGAAAAATTTACTTAGAATTGACTTTTAATTTAAGTTTGGCACACAGCCAAAGTATGAAATGTACAATGCGTTGACAATTGCGTAACTTTTGTGAAGATACCCAAATTTAGGTAAATAGTTAATATCATTTATTTGTTTTGGCCCCGAAAATTTTTCTGTTTTCAGATTATCATGAAATTGCAAAATTTTTACTTTCAGCCACGAAAAATGTTTGTGTCGTGATAGTTTTAGCTGTCATGATAGTAAATATTTTCTGTGTTGAGAGTAAAAATGTGGAATTTTTCGGGGCCGATAATCAAAAATGTTATGATATGTTGAGATTTTTTGGGCTGATAGTAGAAAATGTCATGATAGCCATAATTGGCTGGGCATTGTGATTATACTTTGTACGTAAGTGCAAAGTATTTTCAATATTTTTGTAGTTTGATTACTACCACGATAAACAAACATGATAAGTTATAATGTTGCGCATGTTAATGTGACGTCAGTGACTGACAACCAAAAATGTGATTTCAGTTTTTTTATTTTTTTTTAAATAAATGTATAATAAATGTATTTTTTTTAATCTTATTTAAGTTTGATAAGTATATTTGAAGAAATATTTAAATTATTTTCTGATTTTCAGTTAAAGTCAATTTTTTTTTACTTGAATAAATCATTTAATAATCTCGAAATTCACATCAACTATGAAATTGTTGCCTTCTTTAATTTGTATATAAACCCCCAAGAACTATATATTTCTGAAAAGAACAGAAATATTTAACACTTTGTTTTTTAACTAGCATCAGAAGTGCAATACAACGAGTCCTAGATTTTCAAATCGAAGAATTATGAGAACCCAATGCTCCTTTTATTTCAGATCAGCAAAATGACCGAGAGTCATCGGGACGACTAACACAGAAAGGTCGGTATTTTATGTTTTACAGTGAGGAGGAGAGGTGTGCGATGTTTAAAATCAATATAACCCCACAACTTAACTCAAACCGAGTGTTAAAATTAACATATGAACAATTGAACTCAGTTCGTTTTTAGTTATATACAGTAACCACTTATTGCATGTTAAGATAACACAATAATTTGCATAATGCAACCACACACGTAAAGCTATTTTTTGACAACCTAATCCACATATGGCATAATTTTTGTTTTATCTTTTGTTTCTTTTCTCTACGAATTAGATAACATAAACAAAAATAAAAAGTTTTAAATGAACTGGCTGGTCAGCTTTCGAAAGAAAAGGACCATACATGTGGATAACAATGTATTATACTAAGAGAAACGCAATACTTCGGTTATAAAGTGCGAGTGAGAAATGTCACAAGGGCTAAGTTTTTTTAGGATCATCAGGTGGTTTCGACGGTTCATTCAAAATTAGTCTCCGATTATAGCGAAAGACAACCCCACGTCTTTGAAAGAAAATTGACAAAATCGTTTGGCATCATAAATCAACACAAGCCTTTAAAATGTTGATAACCCCACTTACTCTGCACTAGTACTGATAACTCTGAATTTTAAAACGAGTTTTAGCAAGCGCCTTTTTCGGACGTCAAATTTAGATCGAATTTTGGACTGTCAAGAATATATAATTTTCTATATTAGTCGGGAAACAACGAAGTCTAAGCGGTCTTCCTTTGTGGCTTAAATTTTGATGTTTTGAATTTATCTCCAATAAGCATTTATTACGAGATTGAGTGGCAGAATTTGATCACCAGTATCAACGCACCACTGCCTCTGTTAATACCAATTTCGGTGACCACTTGGTAGCATCACCAAATAAAAGTTAGAAATACAATGAAACGAAACCTCCCCTCGACATTACAGTGCGCCGTACTTAGTAGCCCTGGAAGATGGCTACGATTTAATGAACTAATCATTAATTAGTTCAAAACTGAAATGATTACAGAGACAAATAGTTAAAATAATACAAATCGGCAAACACAAAAATCGACCCTCGTCAACCTTACATGAACAAGAATAGGAAATTTAAACATCAGAAGTTTAACAGAAATAGAGAAGTCGATTGCCACACTCAAAAATATATACATAAATACAAACAGATATTACCTGGTGGCAAAACTGGAAACCAAGTAGTTTACGAATGATCAATACAACATTGCTCTCGCCATTTCAAGATGCCATAGAGCGGTGGCAGACCACACATTGACCCAAAACTGGTAATATCACAGTTCACAATTAAGCCTGTTGCTGTAAATTGCATCAGGGCTAATCGGAAAAATATTATCACCAAAATATTTAAATATGCCGATACAATAAACACATTCTGCAAGGCGCTTAAACTCAGCTCTAGCAACAGTAGAAACAATAGCTACCAACTCACGTATCAAGAACACCAATCCTCGATCAGTAAACAATATTTGGCAGAAAATTGATGAACGCTGACTATTCAAGTTGCCAACGTTCCAACAAAATATGCCAGAGCTGAAACGCTAATACGAAGATACAGCACGAGAAATTATGAAAATGACAAAAAGTGTGATCATGGGATTCTCTGAAAATATTCTTACGGCAGATTTACCCGGAGCATGCAATATCTGTGAAGTTATCCTACGATTTCACCCGAGAAAAATAAAAAATGTCATCAGGAAACACTAAACTGCATTATCATCCCAGCCCAGGATTTGTTTATAATTTCTTTCTTTAAATTGTACATAAAAAGTCGATACAAACTGGTTAGATTTCCGGAACTCATGGTTCCTGGGAATCGTTAATAATAAAACTTGTTCTCAACATACGGATTGACCTGAGATTTTCAGTGGTCATCATGATGAGTCGATACGGCTTTCTTCAGTTTTCAAAACTTGCGGTATCTGGGAACCATAAATTAAATTCTGTCATTTTAGGGCCATACAGATAAGAGCATATAGCTCCAATCTCAGCATACGGATCGACTTGGGACTTTTATTGTGATAAGTGGTCATTATTACGAATCGATACGGCTTGCTTCAGTTTCCAGAACTCGTGGTAGGAACACATTTTTTCTCCGTTCTGTCACTATAAAAGTCATTTCTGACAATTTAAAAGTCATTTATGTGTCAAGTTTGGCATTTTTGTCAGAGCCCATTACGATACAATTTAAACAATAATTAAAAGTGATAGTTATAAATAAAGTATTAACGAAATATATCAATCCCTACATAAATGAAAAAACAACGAACCTGATATAACACATGCAAAATTAATGTTTTCCTACCAGGCCAAACAAGAAAAACGTGCTAAAATCGATTGCAAAATTTGTGCCAATAGGTCAAGTAGAACCTCGTGCACATTGCATAGCTCCACACAAGCATATATAGAACTGGCATGGAAGAAGGAGCGGCCTATAAATAATAATATGATGAAAATTCTTTTTGCATCCTGGCCCTATCGGGATTCGAAAGCTGTATCTCCCGATCCAAACCCTATTGTTTAATTCACTGAAAACATGTTAAAATAACAAAAAATCACGGCAATTCTAAACCATATTGAGAACATTTAAACAACTTCTACTATTAGTGTAATCTCCAAACATGTCTCATATAAATCACTCCCAAATCTCATTAAATTTTGTTTTAAATTCATTAAAGTAAATTTACTTTTACATAACTTATTGTGTATATTACAAATTTGTACTCTGTATGTTGTTTTATAATAATTTCCAAAAAAAAAGTTGAAACTTTTGAACACATTTATCGTACTGAATATGTACGTTTTGTGTATTTAGAGATATGCTTTTTACTAAAACTATTATGAACAATACAGTATTTTTAAAAGCTCCCATTAAAGCATTTACTATAAAAGTTTCATTTAAAATTTAAGAAAGAACAAGTTGAATGAAATAATTTATTGTTTGAATTTTAATTGATTTACTATTATGGAAGCTTTTTGTGTACGTACTCTGTATTTGTTTTTGTATTTTTTTTAATATACAACAATGAAAAGTTCTGTTTAGCTCGTACGTATACAACATATACAATACATGTTGTATTAAGCATATACAATACATGTTGTGTAATACACTTTCTAAACATTACAATCTTATTACTTACATGTCGTATATGTATACGAAAGACGGAATGCAATGCTAACAGAAAGGAAAAGTAAAATAACAAAATATTTTGTACTATTTTTTTATAATTAGAATTTAATTAAAGTCTAATGTAAAGATTCATTGTGATAACACTCTTCCAAATAAAGTATGCACAATAAATGTAAAGGAGCATATGTTTTTAATTTAAATATGAAAGATTTACTATACTTCGAGGAAAACAATTTTTCTGATACTTCATTTATTTTGCAAAAACTATATCACACGATTTTATTTATCGTGCTTTAACTTATTTTTTGACATTTTTCAAGTCCTGTTGAATAATATGAGAAACGCATTTATTCTGCAGAAATAGACTTATTGGCCATCAGCACCAAAACGCTAAATTTGAGAAATAAATAGCTGATACTAAATTTGTCACTCGTCCAAAATTTTAAAAACCATATGACGTATGATCATATCAGAACATAAAAATTGTGTCTGTGATCAGCCTCAGAATGATAATTTAGAATACTGATATTCTTAGCTAAATTCGAAACATTCTTCAAGGCATTTTCATTTAAAATATCAATCATATATTCTATAATAAATCACTTATCATCACTTATCCCTTTCAAATGAGATGCCACAATGGCATAGTTCAGCAAATTTAATGACATTCTTCAATGCATTTTCAATCATATATACGGTAAGTGTATGTTCTATAATAAAAGCAAAATTAGCTCCTAGCGTGAAAACGGTGTACTAACGAACCAAAATTGTTGTCTGGTTCAACTCATTTCAAATGATGTACTACTTGAGTATATTGGAAAAATTTAAAAACGTCGTGGTATTTTATGGCGTTTTAAATGATTTCCTATTACATTTACCTGACCCTCTAAAGTTAGAGATGCCAAAAGATGAAGAAGTTTGAAGAAATAAAAATTGGAACTCCAAGTGCTGTTCTTGAGATGTTTTTAGTAAAGATATTCTTCCATCCAGACATCTAGACATCCATAAACTCCAACATCCAGACATTCAGACAAATTGTTTTGGGATCAAGGACCTACAGAACGCCTAGAAAAGTTGTTTTGAACCAAGGTTATTCTTATCAGGATTTCAGTAATTTGATTTTACATGATCGGAGTTAATTTTCACTTTTAACAACAACTGTTTGTTAACCTTCACTTCTTGAAGTGTTAAAATTACATGATGTAAATGATCTCATTTCCATGTTGAAAAATTTAAATGCAACATTTAATTAAAGTACTTTTTCAAGAAAAATCTAAAAGTTTACGATTTTCTCAAATTGAAGAAAACTTAATATTCCTCTAGAAAACCCCCTTTTCACATATAAAAAAACATTGTGTCAATTTGACAGCAAAAACAACAATGTGTCACTTTGCTTATTCCAAGGCGCAAAATTATTCCAGCAAGACGCGGAATTAACCAGCAACCCCCACTTAGAGTAAGAGAACGATCAACTTACAAAGTTGGATAAGAATCTGAATGAAATTTAGCATAATACAGGTCTAAAAAATATGAAGGACAAAACGTTAAAGGAGGACAAAACGTCTTTCTAAACGTCTTCACTGAATTTAGATTTAATTTAGTCAAATTTTGATTAATATGATTAATATTGAATTCAATTTTTATCAAAGTATGTTGTATTTGTCAAACATTGTTGTTGTTGTCAATGTCAACATGGCCGATAATAACAAATAATTTACTTCAAGATGACAAGAAGTCTTTCTATAATTACAGAATTTATATTTAAATTAGTTCAAATTGGGATTGATATTGAATTCGATTTTAATCAAAGTATAAATATTGTTGTATTTGTCAAACATTGTTGTTGTTGTCAACATAAGCATGGCCGATAATAACAAATAATTTACTTCAAGATGACAAGAAGTCTTTCTATAATCACTGAATTTAGATTAAGATTAGCTCCAATTTGGATTGATATTGAATTAGATTTAAATCAAAGTATCAATATTGTTGTATTTTTAAAACATTGTTGTTGTTGTCAACGTAAACATGGCCGATTATAACAAATAATTTACTTCAAGATGACAAGAATTCTTTCTATAATTACAGAATTTATATTTAAATTAGTTCAAATTGGGATTGATATTGAATTCGATTTTAATCAAAGTATAAATATTGTTGTATTTGTAAAACATTGTTGTTGTTTAAGAATTTTTTTTGACTTTTCGAACAAAATATTATTTTAATGGACACCCATACAATGTTTACGAATATTTTAGTCGCAGAAAACAAAGAGGCCATTTATTAACAATATTTCTACCAAGGTTGCACCGACCAAACTGCAAAAATCCAACTCTTGCTTTGTACCGATAATACAAAACAAGAACATATCGATCTAGCGAATTATATATCACTAAATCAGAAACCACAGGAAATTCTCACTATGTATGTGTAACAAGCCAACACATATAATTAAGAAGAATTTTATAATCGTCCGTCGACAACCATACAATGTTTACGACTATTTTAGTCGCAGAAAACAAAGAGGCCATTTATTAACAATATTTCTACCAAAACAGTAGAAAAAATGCACTCCCCTCCCGCAAACCTTTAACCCCAGGGCGTACTTGTGTACATAAAGAACACAAACCCTTGCAAAAATGAGAACTCCCTTAGGTAGCTTCATGGCAGCTTGGTTTCGTACTGATAAAAAGTTGGTCTACTCATCAGGTTGCAACGACCAAACTGCAAAAATCGAACTCTTGCTTTGTACCGATAATACAAAACAAGAACATATCGATCTAGCTATCTGTATACACAAGTACGCCCTGGGGTTATAGGTTTGGGGGAGGGGAGTGCATTTTTTCTACTTTTTTGCTAGAAATATTGTTAATAAATGGCCTCTTTGTTTCTGCGACTAAAATAGTCGTAAACATTGTATGGGTGTCCATTAAAATAATATTTTGTTCGAAAAGCCGAAAAAAATTCTTAAACAATTTAAATTCACGTACGATTATAAAATTCTTCTTAATTGTTGTTGTTGTTGTCAACGTAAACATGGCCAATAATAACAAAAAATTTACTTAAGAAGGACAAGAAGCCTTTCTATAATCACTGAATTTAGATTAAGATTGGCTCCAATTTGGATTTATATTGAATTCGATTTAAATCAAAGTATAAATATTGTTGTATTTGTCAAACATCGTTGTTGTTGTCATAGTAAACATGGCCGATAACAACAAATAATTTATTTAAGGAGGACTAGAGCATAATATTTAATTACTGAATTAATATTTAAATTAATTTAATTCGGATTAATATTGAATTATATTAAATTCAAGGTTTAAATTTTGGTTTGGTCAAAGATTGTTGTTGTTGTCAACGTAAACATGGCCGATAATAACAAACAGTTTACCTGAAGAGGACAAAAAGTCATTCTATAATCACTGAACTTAGATTTAAATTAGTTCAAATTGGGATTGATATTGAATTCGATTTAAATCAAAGTATAAATATTGTTGTATTTGTAAAACATTGTTGTTGTTGTCAATGTAAACATGGCCGATAATAACAAATAATTTACTTAAGGAGGACAAGAAGTCTTTCTATAATCTCTGAATTTAGATTAAGATTAGCTCCAATTTGCATTGATATTGAATTAGATTTAAATCAAAGTATAAATATTTTTGTATTTGTCAAACATTGCTGTTGTTGTCACCGTAAATATGGCCGATAATAACAAATAATTTACTAAAGTTGGACAAAAAGCCAATATTTATTTACAGAATTAATATTTAAATTAATTTAATTTTGATTGATATCGAATTATATTTAATTTTGAGTTCAAATTTTGGTTTTGTGAAACATTGTTGTTGGTGTCATTGTTAACATGGCCGACAATAACAAATAGTTTGTGCTATAATGGTTTAAGTCCATTGTTTTAGCTTTACTGTTGACTTTTGTCACTTACAAAATTGATAAAATTGTTTTAATTAAACACTTGTAAAACTTCGAATAGTTGTAAAAATGAACTGATGAAATTTATTTCGAAATCGATATTCCTATAAAACCAATAAAGATTGTCACTATAAGGAAGTTTTACAAGTGTTTAATTAAAACAATTTTATAACAATTATTAATATTTACTTAAGGTGGACAAGAAGCTAATTTATAATTACAAAAATAATATTTTAATTACTTTAAATTTGAATTGACGTTAAGTTATATTTAAATTGTACTGTAAATGTTGCTTTACAATTTTGTTTGATAACGAGAACCAGTTTGAAACTATATAAATGCTTTACAAGCAGCATGGCGCTGCAAAAGTTGGGATGTTAGGGTTAGGTCAATACGCTTATTTTGTTTTTTCGGGTCTCTTTATTCAAGGTTGCTTTACATAGTATGTAAACTGGAAACAGCCTCCTAATGTGATTAGATAGAATTGTCTCTTTGACTCATTTACTTATTAAAACCGATACCTCTTAGCTGAAAATAACCAGAAACATTTCGAGTTTTTGCAACAAAACTCCTTTTACGATACTCTAATGGTTTGGTTTGGGGGAAATATGTAAATAACAAAACTAATGGTTTGGGGGAAATATGTAAATAACACATAATATTGGCATGGGTGAGCCTTAGCAACAAAAGTTATACAATGTGCGGATGTAATTAAGTTTTAAAGGATAAAATTAAAGAATGAATTAAGAAGTGTGTTCTAAAGAAAGTTAATTTGAAAAAAAAGAGACGAATAATCTTCTCTAATATAGCAAATTTAGACAGTATTTTGATTTATTCACGACCGTCGTAAAGATAAGTATAGATTCGAAATGCAAAACTTATTTGGCAGGTGATGCCTAAAGTAAGACGGAAAAAATAAACCGCGAAAGAGCAGGAAGTGCTTCGGCCCCAAAACAGATGGCATGGATAAAAACAAAAAAAAAAAAACAGTATATTGACCCGAGTTTAAGAAACATTTTAAACTCGCTCTCTCCAAAGCTTCTCAATTCAATGCAAATTACTGGGACAATATATATTGCAATGTGTTTACAAATTAATAACATTAAATTTTATATTGAATTCCGCAAACATAAATACAAAACCTCTGAAACATTAAAAATAAGATATGGTTATGTTTTTTGTTTAAACAATTTATGATTACAATTAAATAAAATTTAAATTCATTACATATAGTCGCTGTGTTATACATTCGAGTATATGATACATATACATATAATAGTAAACACATTTATTTGAAATACAACGGTTTTAATGAGTATTTTAGATTTTTTTTAGTATTTAATATTATTAATTTTATTATAACATATTTTTAATTAATTTTTATCGTTAAATCGTGACTGTTAAAAAATATGAGAATTATAATTACAGAGTTTGATTGGATTTTAAATAAAAATTTAATTATTT